>WEKX01011817.1:228255-295843 GCA_013390025.1 Pitta sordida
TGCCTTTCCGAAATCCATGCTGACTAGATCCAATGTTGTGGTTGTTCTGCAGTTGCTGTGTAATGGCACATAAGACCATCTGTTCCATGACTTTGCATGGGACTGAGGTCAGGCTGACTGGTCTGTAGTTGTTAGGATCATCTTTCCTACCCTTCTTGTGGATGGGTGTCACATTGGCCAATTTCCAGTCTTGTGGCACAACCCCAGTAAGCCAGGACTGTTGGTAAATTATGGAGAGTGGCTTGGCGAGTTCATCTGCTAGTTCTTTCAAGACCCTCGGGTGGATTCCATCCGGTCCCATAGACTTACGAGGGTCCAAGCCACTCAGCAAGTCTCTGACTACCTCCTCTTGGATTACAAGGGGGTTATACTGCACCCCAGCTCCTTCCATGCCACTGCTGATCCAGTTGTCTTGCGGGCAGTTTGTTTTGCAATACTATTGCTAACTTTCTTAATATAAGGGTTAGGACTCACACAACTCCTTACAGGTCTCTTCTAAAATGTGTTATGGTTTTTATCCCTAATACACAACTCTTAAATATTTTATTGGTCAGGCCCATTGTCTGCCAGCAGAAACTTGTAAAAACAGTTACTTGAAAAAATGCCTTTGGAAAAAAGAAGTGTCTATGTGGTTTGCCTAGAGCAGATTAAACTCTGTGATCACTATTCACAATTATTTAACAAATAATTAATAAGCAATTAAATTGGCCAGGTCGAGACAACAAAAGTTAATTAAATCCATAAACATTTTTTCATTTCTCCCAAGTCACCTTATGTAGTAGGTATTTGTAGTTTTCTATTCATGCTGTCTGAATTATGCCACTCATATAGATGCTTAAAGAAAGTTAAAAAATAACACAACAAATCAGACAGTAAATTCTCGGGGGTTTGATACAAATAGTTCCATGCATTTTCCAGAGTTAGTCCTTCAACTGTAAAGAGGTTTGTTCATTTCCTTTCTATAAAGAAAATGAAAGGGCATAAACAATTTACTGTGTTAAGGCTCTCACTATTCTCCACTGAATTCTCTTTCTCCGTATCAGAGATGTACTGCGATTCCAGTAATAAGCTGTACGTGGATTTATGAGTAAAACACAGTGTAAATCATTACATGAAGACATGTAATTCTGTTTTCTATGACTCATCAGCTTTTTTCGAGTCCCTAACTTCACATCCAAAAAAAAACCCACCTCTTTTTTTTCACTTTGTGGGATAAATTGCATGGTCCAGACACTGCTCAAACTTCCCTCCTGTCTCACGATTTTTTATTCTTTCTTTCCTTCCCCTATCTCTTCTCTGAGAGCTGAAACATCAGTGAACATTTTCAAGGTTTTCTGATCCTGCTATCATGCTTCTAAGTAGAAAGAAGATATAAAAACAAACAAAAGTTATCGGCTGAATTTTTCTTAAAATCTTGAAAATTGAAAAAAAAAATTATGATTTGCAGAACATTTTGCCCAATTATTAGTTGTCTTTTTACTGTCTCTTCTGGGCTTAGGTGAAAAATAGTAGAAAGCAAGAGGTGCAACACCATGCACAAAACATAAAATCCCTCCATGAATGTCCATGTTATTTTACATCCCCAGAAATCAGCATCACCAAAATACCTAAAGGATTTGCTTTTGGCTTCAGTGAGTATGGATTGAGACTACATATTCTGAGTGTAGTTTTATTATTTAAAATTTTCAGCAAGGCAGCAATGAGATGTAACCTTCTCCTAAAGTCAGGCTCTCATTCTCCAGCTACTTCCATTTTGCTGGATCTTAATGTTCTTCTTGAATGCCTGGAGAACTTTATCTTCCTGTTTGGCACAGTTCTAAATTGGCTTAAATCATATTTATCCAACAGTTACCTGCATTATAGTTTCAAGGGTAATTTGTGTCCTTTCTCCTAGAGCATTTATTTCTCGTGCTCTGTAGGGTTCCATTCTGGCCCTGTTCTTACTCAGCAATCCAAAGCTGCCTGTGCACAGGGTTGTTCATTGGCATTGATGCTGGATTTCATTTCTACACCGAGAAGACACAGATCTTGTCAACCAAACCAGCAATTTCAGACTATGCTATTGCATTACTGACAAGCTGGTAAGCATAAAAGCCTCTATGAGCATCAATTTTCTTGGGTTAAAATCAGAAAATAAAACAAAACAACCAAGCTGTTCATGGCTGGCTCTTGCCATCAACGTGAACTTCTAACCCATCTTTTATACTCAACCCAGATTCATTAGTTAAAAACCCTGTTTTGATTGCAAGCTCTTCTTTCAGTGTTACAGTCAAAAGATTAAGGTGTTCTATTATTAGCTGAACGAAATGTGCTTTGCGTATTGCTCACTCATGCTTTTATGTTCCCTAGCCTAGATTATTCCAATGCCCAGCTTGTTGATCTTCCAGTGATGCCGATTATCAAATTTCATCTTGTAGCAAGTTTTGTTTCCAACACAAGCATTGTACAGACTAATGCATGTTTTGTACCTGCTATTCTCTCATGGTGGCTACTAATACACCACAAAATCTATTTAAGCTGTTACTGCTCTTACACTACCAAGTTTTTCATGAACTTTGACTTTTTACTAGGAGATTTGTCAGGAGGCTGATCCTTCTAAGTTAAGGTAGCAGAAGCTTTATCACTCAATAAAAACACAAGATGTAAACCCACGTATTCTCTGCTGATCCCCTATTGCATGGGCACTGGGTGATGACTTTCTGCTCACATTGTTTTCTGAGGGGTTCTGGCTTGTGAAGGTGCTGTGTCTGTCAGCTGCCATGAAATGTTTAATAAATGTTTAATGTTTAAGCTGTTTAATGTTATTTTGGCTCTTGTAGCAATTTGTAAGAATTGGAAGTAAGCTATTTGAATTCGAACTCTTTACTATTAAGTAATAAATAAAGAACTAACCCCAAGGCCTACCCTGGCAAACAAACAATAGAACAGCCTGTATTTTTCAGGTAACCTTATTCTGACAAGTACCTTTTTGGGTGGTGCTACTGAAATCTGTGAAAGTTGTCTATAACAAAACATACTGTAGCTTAAACCAGAAGAAGAGGCGTGAGAGAGTCACTGGCCCACCTTACTGACTTTCCTGATGTCATCCCTTTCTGCTGGAGAGCTGGTGACTGATTCTTGTGGTCTCCCAGCTTTGCACACCCAGATGTGTCACACAGATCTGAAGAGGAATCTAGTTTTAGGTCCAATATATTTTCTTATTTGCCCAACATGATCTTACTGGTATAAAAGAAAAAAAGTGAAGAGTTTTGTCCCCAGCATTTGGCTTTTAAATGACCAGAAATTCATCCTACCAGGACAGTGTTATTAGAACCTTTCCTAACAGAACTTCAAAGGTGAGTAGTGTGGAGAAGGAGGATTTATGACTCCCTGGCACTGACAATGAAGGTAATTATTTCACAACAGTCTGCAGAACTGACTTGTTTATAAAAAGTCTGCAGCAGAGCAAGAGTTGCTGCACAAAGGACTGTGACTGCTTAAAAGGAAAGGGGCAGTAGTAGAACCCTAAAGTTATAGCCAGGGATATGGGCCTAGAGGGATTATATTGTAGATTAAAATATTTTGGCTTTAGTGACTGCTGTAATGAGAATACATCTACAGATAAACTGCGAGAGCTGAAAAGTATTTAAATTAGATGGCAGCCTACAAAAATTCATGTGAAAATGAGAATTGCTTAGAGGTAATGGATTGAGGGTACAAGATTGATTTTCTAAGTGTTAAGCCTTTACATGACAATGTGATGCTGTAATTAAAATGGTAGCATTCTTTGTTTGGGGAATTCATTTTACATTTCTAATTGTTTTGTAGTTCCTAGGTTAGGAATTTTCTCCAGCAATTTCTGACTGACAGAACTCAAGGATTTTTCACAGCAATACAATGGAATGAGTGAGCTTCACTGAACAAAGGATTAAGCAGCAACTTGTTTTAATTGTTGTGATTAAAGTGTTCTTGAATATTAACATTTCTGCTGGTTTATGTTGAATATGAAAATTCAATTGATTTCTTTCTAGTAACCTGATCCTTAAGAACTTGCCCCAAACTTAGAGCCACTTTGATGTTCAAAGGCTTTGGCTGAGATCAGAGATGAGAAGAAGAAGAAGAATGGGGACCTCTTCACTATATATTTTTACCTTTGAAGTGTCAGGTTAAAAGTACTATTTCTGTTTGCTTAAACAAGTAGGAGAATGAAGGATAAGATCATGAATTATGATAACAGACAAATGACAAATGTTTTGCATGAAGTACATTTCCTTGTCAGGAGAAAGAATATTCTTCTAATAGATTTCCAAAGAGATTGACAATTTGTAGAGTCAATTATTGGGAAGGAAGAGATTTGTCTTATATTTTGGTTTTAACCATTTAATTGGGAATAGAGGATTCATTTGGAACTTTTCCCTCTATTTTCCTCTACATTTTGTACTAGTGGTAGCAAACATGCATGTTATCCAACTGTCAACAAATCCCCTAGACTCAAGCCTGGAACAGAACATCCTACATCTCCCCCATGAAAGTATTTCATGAAAGCTCCTCTGTCATTCACGATCATACTATTCCCTCCTCTAGTTATTTCTAAGTGTCACTCAACTCCATTCCACCAGCTTGGAAAAACGTCAAGAACTTTTATCTTCAGAGTCAGTTGCCAGTTCTGTTTAGTGAACAAGCCAGCAGGGACCTCTGGTGCCATCAGTGCAGCTCAGTCAATGCCCCTCTCTTCAGGGATGGAGTATATCATTATCCCGATGGCTGGACAGAAAAAAAGCCGCATTTTTAGAATAGTTCTCAGGGAGCAGTTACTGGAAATCTCCTCCCTTGAGACAGACTATTGGCAACAAGTATTGCTGCTGTGACATGAGGTATTGCATCAAGACCCAATCCTGCCACTAATAAAGTTAGTGGGAATTGTGCCATTCTTTTCAAGTGAAGTCAACAGGATTAGTGTAGCAAATCAGAGCTAAAAAACGTACCTTGCATCTACAAATGCAAATAGAAAGCCATCTCACAAGTGAGAATGCCATTTTATGTCTGCTTTCAGAATTTGGCTTTGTTTCAAATCAGAATAAGTCCCTTCTCCAAATTTAAAATTGACACTAGAGAAAATGGAAATTTTACTTTAATATTTCAGCATTTCCATTTTTGGGTTTGGGGGTGTTTATTTAAGTTTGCATCTAAAAAAAGTCAAGAACAGACTGTTTCAGTGTTGGATTTCTTTTTCCTCTTGAAAACCAAAAAACCTTTTCTTTAGTTTCCTCTAAAACTAGGCATTGACATTGTTGAGACTTTAATTTTTAAGAAAACTATTTTCTGATAGAAAACACTTTACACTTTTCCTCAATCAGCTCTAGCATACTCTTTTAATTACCAACAGACACATTACATGGCTGTGCTAGGAAAAATTACTTAACCTGCTCAGCCTGAATGGAGAATTTCTTTTGATGTCAGCTGTCAGACCCAGACTGCACTAAAAAGTAACAGTCCCACTGTCTTGGCAAATGCAATTTTCCTATAGAGAAATAACATAGTGCTGTGTTGTTTTAATTTATATATACATATATTTAAATGTTGGTTCTTTTTTTTATTATTATCCTACTTGGCAATACTGGCTTTAATTCTACTTAAAATGACAGAATTGAATTGTCATCATTTTTAACGTGTGAAATCCATGCAGTTCATCAGAGGTGCTGTAAAATCTATTCAGAAATTAGACTGTAAAATTAATAGGCCTATATTCTCTACAAGGCTGTTTTATAAACCTGGAACTGTAGCAGATTTGGGGTTTCACTTACAGTGCAATTAAGCAGTGGTGGAATCTTCAGTTTAAACAAATAACCTGTGAAATAACTGGTGCACCATGCTAAAGAGCTAGTGACTGCTTTTTACTTCGGGTAGTAGGGTACCAAATCCATTAATTCCATTTAAATTTCATTGGAGTGTATTTCTACGCTACAGTTATAAGGCATGGGATAAGTTACCCGTGGTTTATTTTTTCACAGATATTTCACAGAATATACTTTTATGCAGCAAAGGCTGTAGAGTCACTGATTTTGATTATGCAGCCCATGTGTGTGACTATGCAGGTGACAGGAGGGCAGTGCTGACTTATCCCTGTTTGTCACAGAGGGAAAACAGGGGAGAAAAAGGACAGGAGAGGCATGAGGCAAGCTAAGAAAGGAACCGGAGCACAGCATATCCTTAGCAGTAGCGCTGGGGGAAAGGAGAGCACATCCAGCAGCTCCCCAGCACTGCCTTGCTCCAGGGGGGCTGCAGCAGCCCAGAAGTGGGAAGGGCGGTGGGTGACTGCTCTCAGCATCCCCTCCCTCCCTGCGCTTTGCAGGGTAGGACAGAGCCTGGGCCAAAGCCTCCCGTGCCCCAAAGCCCTCCTGGGAAAATCCCAAGCAGGATTTTCCTCCCCACGGCAGCAGGAGGGGGTGCGGGGGTGCCGTCTGTGGTGCCTCCCCTGGCCCCACCAGGGTCGGGCAATCTGGCTGAACATATGTGACATTATGTAATGCCACAGGAGCGATGGCAAGGCAGCAATAGGCAGGGAGCAAACCTCCCTTCCCTGGGCTGAAATGATTCACTCCTAATGGTAATTTGCATCATTTTAACGCCGAGTACCTCCCGTGTAATGATTATACAGTGTTACTATAAAACCTCAGGGTTCATCTGCAGAAACATTTCTTACACCGGAGTTCTCTGTGGAGACATACTTATAAAAATTGCTATGAGGGGAAGATTAAATAGATAAGAGCATAAAAACAGATTATAGAATAAATAGAGTCTTGCAGATCAGTTCAACAGGGAGGCAGGAGCTTACACTCCTGATTCTCCTGCTCAATTCTGTAACACTGGACAGAGTGCTTAAGTTCTTTTTCCACCTCAGCTTCCCGTATTTGAAAGTATAGTAATACAGCAGGAATACCTCCACTGGAGATCACAGAATCACACAGAATCACAGAAAATTATGAGTTGGAAGGGACCCACAAGGATCATCTAGTCCAACTCACCATCTAATACCCGTACAGCGACCGAGAGCACATCCCAGAGCGTAAGCATTCTGTCTGGCCTAGAGAATCTGGACCCAGTTTATTCTTCAAACTTGGAACAAATAATTATCAACATATAAACACTTTTCCTTTTGGTTTTGGATTGTGTCTTTTTTCTTGTATTCCTGCTATTCATTCCATCTCTATCTCCATCCCAAAAGAAAAAGAAGTGTTTGTTAAGAGCCAAAGAACTAAATCAGCAAATAAGTAGGTTTTATCTTTTTTTAACAACCTGATAGAAATACAGCATAGTGAAAAAGATATTTTTAAAGCCATTTCAATAAATCTAGAGTAGTATTTCTTTATGTTAATAAAGCCATTCACTGAAGGAATCTTGTCTTACCATTAGTGCACAGCAATACAAAATAAGGTAAAAAACCTTTGAAAAAGTACTTAAAGCAATAAATCTGAAACAAGAAATACATTTTCTATCATAATTGCACATTGAAGAGGCCTCTGCTTTACCAATGACAATTCAGAATGACAATGCCTAGCTCAATGCTGTCATCTTTTAGCTACTATTATAGAAATTGAAAATTGTATAACTACAAAGTAAGCAATTTTATGAAGTTAATTGTGTAAAATTGTTTATGAATTTAAGCCACACAATTGATATATTATTCACAGACATGCATAATGGTCTCTTTGTATTGAATAACGGTCTAAGAAAAAATGTAAGTGATTTTGCAGCTCTGATGATTGATTTATGAGGTAAAATTAAAAGTGCTAAGTATGTATTACTTGGCTACTCAGCAGCTAAGTGGATGGGAGTGGTATGAAAAATATCTATATATTAGTAATTGGAATGTAGGGATATCAAGGAATCAGAGAAATTACTTGAAGTGAAGCAAAAGGATTAACCTAGAAGTAAATGATGAAGATTTAAGAAAGGCAGTTGGCTACCAAGGGAAACTAGACAGAATTAGAGGTCCTTTCCGATAAAAATCTTCTCTGTAATGCAAGCTTTATTCTTAGAAATTTCAAAACACCTGGATTGAACAATATCAGATTAAAAGACAGCACTCCAATAACATCTCTTGTTAATATTCTGCTTTTAAGTAATATTGGGACTTTAAATGAAATGGTACTCAATATGAATAATGGAAACTACCTGCCTCTAATGAAGAAAGGACCTCTGTGGTATCAAGGGATATGACTTCTTGGTACTTCCCAAGAGGTACTGGAAGTACTTTCACAGAATCACAGAATCACAGAATCAGTAAGGTTGGAAAAAGACCATAGAGGTCATCAAGCCCAACCTATCACCTATTACCTAACCTAGCCAAACCTGTTGCCTAACCTGTTGCTATCCTGACCTAACCTGTTGCCATCCTGCCATTTGGAAGGAAAAAGAAAAATCATTACACACGGTGAATGTCACACTTGTTCATGGGTAGTTCTATTAAAGAGCTTTACACTAAATAAAAATTGTGAGTTTAGATAAAAGATATGCCCTGCTTTCTGGTGTAGCTCTTTATACTAACAAATTTTAACTGAAGAACAAATTGAAGAAGGCACTTGTTTCATTTCATCAGATTTCTTTCTCTAAACTGATAGTTTTACAAAACCACGTAAAAAGCTTATTAATGGACTTGACCAATTTGGAAGAAACACATCAAAGCAATGCAATAAACTTGCTGCTTCCACTGTCCTCTTCACTTATGCTAACCAAAAGAGAGTCTCAATGTCTTAGCTTTAGTCTTAGCTAAATTCCACAAACATTTTGGTATCTCTTATTTGAGCCAGTGTGATTCAGGGGAAAAGAAAGTATTTAGAAAAAAATTACTCTATTAAAGAACAGTTCCTCTTCTCAAAGGGCATAAGAGATAGGTTTAGCAAGGAAGCTTAGAGTGAAAATGTTAATATGAGTGTTTCCATACTGGCGTGTCTTCATTTAGTCTAAAATAAAGCAAGCTTCACATTCTATGAAACAGCCACAAAGAGCAGACTATGATATAACTTGCCTTTCAGCTACAGAAAATAACAAGTACTCTTTTCCTAGATTGACAACTGTCACATACTTTGACACAGAAACAGGACAAAGGGAGCATTTATTACTTTGATTTTGAATACATAACTCCATCAAAATATTAAAAAGCATGAAATATTTTATACCTGAACTTCTGATGGGCAAAACTAAATAAAAACTACCCAGGTCTTGTAACTTTTACTTTCTGTTGAGCACGTGTTGATAAGTGTTGATAAGTGTTGATGCTACAACATCTTTGTGTATAAACAGTGGTATATGTAGTATATATAAAAGCAGTTTTCACTCAGATTCACATTATTGCCTATTCCCTATTACTTGTAAAATGAACTTAAGTTAATACTTAATCAGTTACAACTCAGCTTTTTATTCCTTCTTCATTTATTCTCCTGCCAAAGCAACCTGACCCTTCATCTACCAGAACATTAATACACATTACAAGTTTCAGCTCTTCCTCTTTCTGGAAATTTATCTTCATACTTTTGAACTTTACAACTCATCAGGCTTCAGTCACAACTCTCTTACAGGTACGAGTGACCACATTTGAGCGTCTGTTTACACTCTTATGGAATGTGCGCTGGAATGACATTATGAATTTCCACGAGAAAAAGCAGACCATGCATATAGTATACCAATAATGTTTATAACATTTCATATAGAAATGAAATTAATGTTCTGACACTATCACCTTTTCTGGTGTAATTTGTAGGACTTGAAGCCACCAATTTGAAATTTTTATTGAAATGTTTACAGCTCTGTTCACCTGCTCTACTGGCTGAGATATGATCGTATTTTCCCCAAAGAAAGAACAGCCATTAAGCACAGTCTGATAACTAATGGAAAATAGACGTTGACATTTAGCAATCTAGAGAAATACTAATAGAAGACCAGTTTACAAATAAATAACTCCAGATGTAATAAATTAAAAAAAAAACACAACCAAACTTATCTCTTAGAGTTCATTCATTATTGACTAAATTAGAGTACAGTCTATCACAGATGACCTGATGGCCATCTAGGATTACAGACTGGAGCCCAGGCTGTTCAGCCCAAAGGTTAGGGACCATGTCCAGAGCTGGGAAAGGAGCCGAATGTTCATGGCCAAAAATCAAGAACCAGAAAGTCAAACCAAGGTTCAGCAGCCAGAGATAGGAATAAGCATGTGCCCTGGAATCATGACCTGAAATCAGACACCCACAAGAATTAACTGCAGCCACAGGACATAACGCAGAAGTGATTCGTAAAATACATAGTATGATGTATGAAAGGATGTGCTGGGGTTCTGCTTCAGAGACCTGCTTCTGAGCCACTGGCTGATGTGCTCTGCCTAACGGGTCCAAACTTCAGGGAACATGCTTTGCTTCTACTGAAGAAGGTCTTATCACAAATTAGTGAATTTCCCCCCAAAGATATGGCAAATAAACCAGCCTCCTATCCTTCAAACACTCTGGATATTGAGAAAGATGGAAACTCTTTTCTCAGTGGTGGTATACATGTTAGGTAGAAGGCTTCCATTTCTGCTGCAGCCAACCAGGCAAGTTCCAGAGGCATTACATGCACATAACACTTCTAAATTTTGTACTCACATTCAACTTTCCGGATTTGGAATGGGTTGCCCACAGAGGTGGTTGATTCGCCAACCTGGGAGGTGTTTAAGGGAAGGCTGGATGAGTTGTTGAGCAATATGATCTAGATGTGGATGTTAGGTTAGTTGGACTATAGGTTGGACTAGATGACCTTTGAGGTCCTTTCCAGCCTTATCTATATTGTGAATACTGTGAACTTCCAAATATGTTAAAAGCAGGAATAGATTAAAACAAATATATCAAAGTTGCCTGAGTATGTCCAACATGGGGCATTCACCACGTCTCTGGGCAATCTGTGACAGTGTTTTGCCATTTTCAATATAAAAAAATTACTTTCTTATATCTAATCTCAATCTACCGTCTTATAGTTTGAAACCATTGCATCTTGTCCTATTGCAACAGGCCCTGCTGAGACATTTGTCTCCGTCTTTCTCATAGGCCTCCTTCAAGTACTGAACGGCCACTATAAAGTCTCCCCAGACACTTCTCTTCCCCAGGCTGAACATCTCTCCCAGTCTGTCTTCACAGGAGAGGTGCTTCAGCCCTCTGACCATGGTCAGAACCCTCCTCTGTACTCACTGTAATAGGCCAATGTTCTTCCTGTACTAAGGATCCCAGAGCTGGATGCAGCACTCCAGGTGGGATCTCAGCAGAGGAGAGCAGAATCCTCTACCTCACCTCCTGCCCACACTGCTTTGGATGCAGCCAAGGACATGGTTGGTTTCTGGGCTCCCAGCACACACAAGGTCGGGTCATGTCCAGCCTCTCATCCACCAGCATCCCTAAGTCCTTCTCAGCAGGGCTGCTCTTGATCTGTTCATCTCCCATCCTGGAATAACACCAGGAACCCGGCACTTAGTCTTGTTGAATCTCAGGAGGTTCTAATGGGCCTAGATGTGGGCTTTGTCCAGGTCACTCTGGATGGGTATCCCTTCCTTCAGGTATGTCAACTGCACCGCACAGCTTGGCTTTGAAAACTTGTTGAGGGTGCACTTGATCCCACCATCTGTGTCACTGATGAAGACATTAAACAGTACTGGTCCCAACACAGTCATATGCCCAGGTTCAAATTCATTCCTGCCGTGGTTCCTCAGCACTGGTGCCTAACGTCCCTTTAGACAGCGCATTTGTTTTGTGCGTGGTTGTGGGCCAAGAGTTCTTGTCTGCTCTGCATTAGCAAGAGAGTTTGGAAAGTCTGAGAGATAAACAGGCATGGTTTGGTATGTGTGTTAGGGAATACAGAAGGACAGACTACTCTTNTCCAAATATGTTAAAAGCAGGAATAGATTAAAACAAATATATCAAAGTTGCCTGAGTATGTCCAACATGGGGCATTCACCACGTCTCTGGGCAATCTGTGACAGTGTTTTGCCATTTTCAATATAAAAAAATTACTTTCTTATATCTAATCTCAATCTACCGTCTTATAGTTTGAAACCATTGCATCTTGTCCTATTGCAACAGGCCCTGCTGAGACATTTGTCTCCGTCTTTCTCATAGGCCTCCTTCAAGTACTGAACGGCCACTATAAAGTCTCCCCAGACACTTCTCTTCCCCAGGCTGAACATCTCTCCCAGTCTGTCTTCACAGGAGAGGTGCTTCAGCCCTCTGACCATGGTCAGAACCCTCCTCTGTACTCACTGTAATAGGCCAATGTTCTTCCTGTACTAAGGATCCCAGAGCTGGATGCAGCACTCCAGGTGGGATCTCAGCAGAGGAGAGCAGAATCCTCTACCTCACCTCCTGCCCACACTGCTTTGGATGCAGCCAAGGACATGGTTGGTTTCTGGGCTCCCAGCACACACAAGGTCGGGTCATGTCCAGCCTCTCATCCACCAGCATCCCTAAGTCCTTCTCAGCAGGGCTGCTCTTGATCTGTTCATCTCCCATCCTGGAATAACACCAGGAACCCGGCACTTAGTCTTGTTGAATCTCAGGAGGTTCTAATGGGCCTAGATGTGGGCTTTGTCCAGGTCACTCTGGATGGGTATCCCTTCCTTCAGGTATGTCAACTGCACCGCACAGCTTGGCTTTGAAAACTTGTTGAGGGTGCACTTGATCCCACCATCTGTGTCACTGATGAAGACATTAAACAGTACTGGTCCCAACACAGTCATATGCCCAGGTTCAAATTCATTCCTGCCGTGGTTCCTCAGCACTGGTGCCTAACGTCCCTTTAGACAGCGCATTTGTTTTGTGCGTGGTTGTGGGCCAAGAGTTCTTGTCTGCTCTGCATTAGCAAGAGAGTTTGGAAAGTCTGAGAGATAAACAGGCATGGTTTGGTATGTGTGTTAGGGAATACAGAAGGACAGACTACTCTTCAGGCATCCAGTTCTTGTTGACAGTGGCAGCTATGAGGTACATCTGAGATGGAAGGTGGAATAAGCCATGAACTTTGCCCTATCTGTACATACAACTTGGCTCAAGCAATTTGGGGAGCCACTTCCTCAGAAGTGATGCACATCCCTGGACTGCAATGTTCTCCACTTCACCAGTGTGGCTCTGTACCACAATAATTCTCATTAAACTCTTCAAAATGGTTAAA
This sequence comes from Pitta sordida, assembly GCA_013390025.1. Taxonomy (NCBI): domain Eukaryota; kingdom Metazoa; phylum Chordata; class Aves; order Passeriformes; family Pittidae; genus Pitta; species Pitta sordida. The sequence goes on from WEKX01011817.1 coordinate 241,417, forward strand.
TCTTGCTCAGGTATGTGAGGATATCTTGGGCATATCAGAACTTAAATGTGCAAATATTGTGCATTGGGTTAGACCACCCAAATTTTACTTAGAAAAAAATCATGTTGAGGATTTTGCTATTACCTCACCCTGTTTTTCTATGCAAAAGTAAAATATTGTCTGACTTCCTTCATAGTGTATTCTACATCTTATTGACAGATCACTTATGACACTAATTTATTAACATAGAAATATTACTACACTCAAGACAGCCTGCTTTGATTTACTACAGTAGAGTTTTTCATATGCCAAGGTCCTGTCATCTCTGCTTGATCATTAAAAGTCCCTTGGCTTTTTTTGTTTTGTTTTGGGCGGGATTTGTGCAACAGCAGAATTCTGCCTTGTGGCCTTGGCTAAAATCCTGAGTATTGCGATGGATTTGCATCTTAAAGGAAGGTTCACTGAATTGGTGCTTAAGAAATACAGGATGTGTTTTTCAAAATCACTGTCTTGCATTAATTCCTTGCCAAAAAGGTCAATGGCAAAGTAGGGGGAAAAAGGGGACATAAACTGAGAAAAGTCACATCTAACAACAACTAGAGACAAGAATTGCACAGGAACATGAAGAACTGTGAGACTTGAAGTCTTTTTGCCAGCACCATTATATTAAAATAAAGATGGGCAGTCAACTTCATAATGGCAGAGGGGTTGGAACTAGATGATCTTCAAGGTCCCTTACAACTCAAGCCTTGCTATGATTCTATGATAAATTGCTATTACAGGTTTTTTCATCTGTTCCATGGGTGCGTCACCTCACCACCTTCATTTTACCATGTGCACTATCAGAGACTGACTGCTGGTATTAGTCAAAGTAGGCAAGCTTTGAATCATTAATATGTATTCCAGACTCCAAGAGTCCATTCAGAGAACATATTAAAGATAGAAAATGGAGACTAAAGTTAAAACTTATCCTTCACATAAATTGATTGGGTATTTTGAAAAAGAAATCAAAGTCTCATTGACCGAAAACATGTGGCTCAAATGAAATCTATGGAAAATCCATTGGCTTATATTTAATTCAAGGACCTTTCCTGGAAAAATGAAAAAAATACATCTTAACACATAACTGAAGATAATCAATTATTTTATCTTGTCTCCACTTCTTAGGAAACCAAGCAAGCCAAAACAATTTCACCACTATTTAAAAATGAGCTATTGAAATGGGATATGAATTAAAAAATTTGGACACATTTTCAAATCTTTCAGAGATTTTTGTATATATTTCAGCAAATATATCCAAGTAGTATATACGTATAAGTTCAATTCATGTAAATAAGTAAAAGTTAATTAGTGAACATTCACATTGTAGAAACACCCCTTGAAGGCTGTGAAAAGTACATTTTGCTCCTCTTTGATCTTCGCACCACCCACCAGCATGTCTGATGACATATTGAAATGCCCTAATGTTTTCCCCTCCCTCTCAAATAGGAAAGCACAGCGTAGATACACAGCTGCATCAAATTCTCATTCGGAAACAAAATCTTCAAGAGGAACTCTGTACCCATATATATCAGAAAGTCAACACAGCTCATTGTCACATACACTGCGCATTAGGAAGCTTATTCTGTCCTAGGATTGCTGAGACACTTGGCAAGACAGACAGCCAGTCTCTCTGTCTCCTGGATGGCGTCTGCATTGCTGCAGATTTGTCATGTAATTCATCGAGTTGAGCTGGGCACATAAATTGTCAGTTATGACTAAAAAGTTAGAAAATCCTCCACAGATGAATATTCCGTACTGATAGGCAGGGAGCACGTTGGGGAATGAGAGCAGGAACAAAGGATCAATCCCAGAGTGCAACAGTGAATTAGAGAAGGGAAGAAGCACTGGCAAGAAATAAATCCTGTTAACTCTAGGAGATGCTTCTACATTTATTCATTTTTTCAGTCAAAACATAATTAAATGTTTAAATTAATCCCACCATTGGTGGGATTGGTGTGGTTGTATATTTATACTTTTTTTTTTTTGAGAATTGTGATCTCAGTCAACCAAAAGCTTCTACCAAAGTCTGAACTCTGAATTTAAAACCAACATCTCCACAATACACCACTCCACCCTTAACTATGTGTCGTGGTTTGTTGTCTAGTCTGGCAGACCAGAGCCCAGATCCAGACAACTGAGGGATCATGCAGAACCTTCCACTTAACAGTGTTTTCACGTGAAATCTTATGTCAGACAGAAAGACCGAAATGAACAAGGATCCTTCACAATAAAGTGTCAAACGTTTCTCCAGTTTGTCATAATTAAAAGGTTGTAGCCAAATTTGATGATTTTAGTCATTTCTTATCTTACAGAAGCATATTTTCAACCATTGTTTTATATAGTGCAGGCCATGCTCTTGAACTGAAGTGCAAAAACCTGAGGTTCTTTCCAGCCAAAGACAACCTGAATTGGAGAAATAAAACATTCATTTGAACAACTCTTTTGAAGACATCTGTCAGACATTAAAGAGCAAATATATATAGACCTACAAAAACAGCTTCATTTTAATTCACTCTTACCTTCTAGTTTTTTAACAATATGTGTCACTAGTCCAAGGTGTACTACCTTCACTGTTACCAACATATAATGTTGTGAGCTACTCAGAGATCCCTTCTGCTTTTAACATTTACCCTGTATACATTTGTATTTTATTTGAAATATGATTTTTAAAAAATTAAGTCTTAGTTCACAAACTGTTTTACTGCATAAATATGACACTATGTGCTTTACAGATCATTGTAAGTATCTTAAAATGTAAGATGTGCACAAGCAGCTTCTTGATGATAGAACACAGTCTGCATTGGGAAGAAGCAAGGGGTGGTGGAATTCTGCCTTAACCACTCTGGGAGAGTAAAGCAGTAAAACTCTAGCTGCAGACAAGCTCCCTTACTCTACCACTCCAGTGTTGACAAGATTGAATGCAGAAGACATGCAGAAAAGAAAATTCTGAAGAGGACACCAAACCAAACCCACAAACAAAATAAAAATCAGAAACAGATAAAAATGTCAGCCCAAGGGCAGCTGTGCCAGTCCTAACTGAAGTAGTATTCTGGTTTGGTTTCTTCCAGTATCCCTGCCAAAGGAAAGCCCCCTGTATTTTCTTAAGGGCATCTGAATTTGCATGAGAAGCAAGAAACTAGATGGAAGGAGGTCTTTTCTGATAGCCTTACAGTGAAGGGGTTTGAAACAAAGACTGGGAAGTATGTAAATTGAGAAGAAAAGAACTCACAGGTAAAGATGCTTAGTGAAAAGACATTAGTTTCAAGACAAAAAAAGTTCTGCAAGCCATATTTACATTCATGCTCCTTTGGGGGGGCTTTTTTTTCCAGAGAGGGGCAGATAGCAATAGGACTCATCTCTTCTAAGGGTCTCAGCACCTTGAATATACTCTGACTTGTACTCACCTCTTAGGTCTCTCCCCATAGATCTGCAATGAACTAGTACAGCACAGTTCTACTCTAGGATCTGGCACTTAGCTCAGGTAGGCAGTAGGTGGGATGATTCTCAAACTATCTGCTGAGAAAAAAAAATAAGCAATTTCAAACAAAAGCAGATAAACCCAGACAAAAATTTAAATTGAAAAAACCCCGAAAAACAAAAAGAGAGAGAGAAAAAGGAAATAAATTAAAAAAGGACAGAAGAATTGACCTGCAAGTAGCTTTCCTGTTTATTCATATATTTCTGAGTCTGATGACACGAGCACACAAGACTGTCATAAAAATGGGGAACGGCAAGAGTGAGATACAAATATTCACCTATCTACTTTAGCAAAGCCAACAACCAGAAGAGTTGCTACCTTGCAAACCTGGTCCAAGTGCCTGTTTTGCTTGATTTGGACTGTGTACCTGAACTTCAGCCTCTTGCTCTAGCCTATGCAACCTTACTAACCGTGAGGCCATAGGGACTCTCCCCCTTCCTCTCAATTTGCCTTCCACTTGTGAATATATTATTATTAATATGTGGTCAATGCCAAGAGAAAGAACAAAAAAACCCCACTCCACACAATAGGTAATAGCTTGATACCTTTTTGGATGAGGCAAGCCAAGACTCAAATCTGTAGTTAGCACCCAGTAGAACTATATCACCTGAAGGACTTATTATCAGTGCAGTAAGGATTGCACACATTTTCCACCAGGTAATTTCACCATCTTTCCTTCACCTTTTGTGTATTTTCAGTAGACTGAAGCGCTGGGGAGGCTAGTCAGAGTTTCTTAGGAAACAGATTCTAAGGGCAGGTATAATCAGCTCAAGAAAGAGAGGCCAGAGACTTGTGTGGAACTCCAGCAGTGGGAGCAACAGAAAATGTTACTCACCATTGCTGCTATGTCAGTGATTTACATCAGTGCAGACCAAATGGACTAATTATGGATATGCTCCGATTGTGTCACTACTTAATACTAGTCTCAGTGAGTCTCACTGAGGTGGTTGTACAGAGACAACAAAAAGTAACAGAAACCCCCCTCACAATACTCTTGAGTTTCCACAGTGCAAGACAGTGATGGAACATTACAGGCATTACAGGTACAGATAATTCTTGTTATTTCTGTCTCTCAACTCTGCCAGGAAGGTCTCAGCCATTGTAATGTGTTAGTTTGGATCTTTGGACCTTGGCTACTTTTTATTTTTCCCCCCTCCTCTTTCTTTTTGTGCACTAAGTAGCTGATGCACCCACCTGAGCCCTTACAAACTGTGGTCTGGAATGTTCACTGTAGGGTGTCTGTTAGTTTTTTTAATATATTACTCAGAAATGGGAGGGTAGACCTGAAATAATAACCAAAGCACAGGACTATCTCATCAGAGGAAGACTCCTCTAGTGTTTGACAGACTCATAAATGTTTTCAAGAAAGAAAAAAGAATCATCATTCCTAAATACATGAATCTTTTGGTCAAGAACTCATGTTTTTGGCTACTACAGTCCTTCCATGAGTCCTGTTTTTAATTGTGGCTCTCACTAATTTATTGAACCCAGACATATAGAAACTGTGATGCAAAGTGGGCAGACCTCTGATGTCAGAGAGAGTTTTCAGAACATCCATGTTCCTTTCAGAGAAGTGAGATGATAGCAGCCTGCTCAGACCTGCAGCATGCTGTGGGCACTGAGCACTGATGACTTGGTTTACCACCCATGGTTTACCATCCTTTCCTTGATAAAGGATGTGGCAACAGATAGGAAATTCTTCTCTGTCTGTAATACAGCTACAGCATTGCCTGAAATATAAATTCTTCCAAGGGTGTTTGTACCAGCCTTTGCTCTCAGCTGTCAGTCTCCATTCTTACTCAGGGTCTGTGCTTGGGTACAATGGCATTTGATATGACCACAGCTAATCAAAGAAGCTGCACAGGTGGGGTTTGCAGCCCTTATGAATAAAAAAGTTTGGGTTAGCTTCGAAAAAGCCTCTAAAGGAGGAGAAAAAGGAGGATTTGAAAGCAGGTTATCCAGATGTATTAAGTTCTGTTCATACCCATGCTGTGGAACACCATTATCATGACATAAAGGAAACATATGGAGTAGCTTTTTCTTTTCTGGGTTTTTTTTTTTTTTTTTAAGAGTTCAGTTTTATCTCTTTAGATATAGAGAATTAGTTCTCTTATGTAATTTTTCCTCTTTTAAATAAACCTCAGGAGGAAGAAGAACGCAAACGGGCGCTACATCCCACATGCATTGTTTTTACTAGCCCGTTCCTTCAGGGGGGTTTGGTGAGGTCACTCTGTTGTACATCACATTGTTTTTAAACAGTTCAGTGGCTACTTCCAAAACGTTCCTTCTTTAATGAAATCTGACACATCAGAAAAGAGAACGGGAAGTTTTTGTTGTTTGTACTCATAATCTTAAGCTTATCCTGAGCATGTCAGATAGCAGGGCCGACAGAGCCAGCAAGCCCTCAGACACTGAGCTCTGAACTTCGGCCAGACCTTGCCCCGGTCAGCTCTGTGACAGGAAGGCAGGCAGACTTTGAACCCGGGGCTTTGGGGCTGTGAGCAGAGAAACAGCTGCACTTTGCAACATGAACTTTGTACTTAGACACATGTACATTTAATCTCTATAAAAGAGCCTTTGTTTCATTACTTATTAACATCTCCTTGAGTAAAGTTCTTTGTTAATGAGGCTTTAAAGCATGGTGTGAGGGTTTTTCTCACCTTTCTATCCCCCCAAAATAAAATCCATCACTCAAGTTGATAGAATTACATTAGCATGATGGAATTACATTAGCTATTAAAAAGTACAAAACCCAAAATCAACTTAGACTTTATGCACCTCCTGAATACCGTAGATATTTGCTGTGTGCTCTGTTCTGAGTAATTCAGTTGCAATAACCAGAGCTAAAGACAGAAATCAGGCAATGTACAAAACCCAAAATCAACTTAGACTTTATGCACCTCCTGAATACCGTAGATATTTGCTGTGTGCTCTGTTCTGAGTAATTCAGTTGCAATAACCAGAGCTAAAGACAGAAATCAGGCAATGTTCTGAGGCCTGTCTTTGCAGAGATCACTTCTTGAGACGATATCTATAGTAATTCAGCCTGCAGCAACATTCAACCTTACTTAATAAATCAGGTAAAAAGATGAAATAGTAGCAAAATGTCAGCCCATCCACACTAAAAAGCCATACTTTACGAAGTGTCACGAGTTTTATAGCTTTACAGTTTTTTGCTACTGGTTTTGCTTTACAGCAGTGTCAGTTCTTGGCTTCTGTGTATTTTATCATAAAATATGCACAGCCCAGCAAATTGATAGAGAAGCTGTCCTTCACTAAAATAAAACTTTGACCAGGAACGAAAACCTACCTAAACAAGGACCAAATCAAAAGCTCAAGAGAGAGGTCTCATAAAATGCTTTAATCATTTCTGTACCAAGAGTAAGACCTGAAGATGCTCATATGCATTTACTGTAACAAAACTAAATGACCAAAGAGTATTGAAACGTCCTGGCAATGCCACAATCCGTCTGTATTGTCGTAACAATATGGAGTAGCAAAAGAAGATTGAGAAAGTAAAGATTTCATGAACAATTCTTTATCTGAAACTGGAATAAAACAGATACTTGGAAGTATGTTTTCATTGTCTTCAGGTACTACCAGTATTTGTTGCAGCCTGTTTGAAAGAAATTATCCACAGTCAAAATTATCATAGTCACACTCTTCCTATTTTCCATCACTACTCTCTTTTCAAGATGAATTTCTCTGGTGAGCTTTTTTCTTTCTCTTTTTTTTCCCCCCTTCCATATGAAGACAAACCCATCCCCGCCCCCCAACACCTGACCCAGTTTTCCTTCATTTTCATTAACAGAATGACACAAAAAAGGAAATTTTCAACTAGTCTAGCAAGTCGGGTAGGTAAAGAATAAATCAAGTAAAGCAATTTCAAAGGGCTGCCTCGTTTGAAGCTGGCTGGGCTGGCAGAACTCAGAAGCGATTGGGTGAGGATGGTCATTTCCTGCGGTTCCCTATGAGGGGCCTGTGACTTTTCTTATTGGGATCTATTTGTTTACACACACAACCCCCCCGCCCCGAAACCTTCAGGGCACTGCTTTGACAGCATCACTGTTCATCTAGTCCTAGAGTTTGATTTGCATTCTTTGTGGAGAGCGGACTGATAGGAAACAACAGAATTACTTTTCTTCTGTTACTACCATTTCTGGTACGAGTGCTGTTGTTCTCCTATGGGCTGTAAAGCAGCTGGCACGGCCACAAGAATGTTACGTACACCTTATTGTTTTCCTTTGTATATCCAGAAAACTGTGCCTTCTCCTCCTTGAGGTGCCCCTCCATGCATTATGGATTGCTTATCACCTCCACCCTGGAACAGGCCCTTCTGTCACATGGGTCCACCATGATGATCATAAGGTTTAGCTGTTGCTAAGAATAGACACAATCATTTGGAAGGGATCCTGCTTTATTTCTGGGTACAGTTTCTGAAGGGTGTTAGACAATAAAAGCTTTAGATTGGATTCAGGATAACACCTGCCTATTCCTTCCATTAGTTCAAGGGTGTCAGAGCTCCCTGCACAAGGGATCTGCATCATTTGGTTAGCTAAGGACAGCTGCAGACGTGCACATGAATGAAGCCAAGCAAACCATATCATCTCCATGAACAAAGGAGGTAAGCCTCTGGGAAACTACAATACCTTTAATTAAAATAAATAAATAAATAAAAATAGTCTTGGAAAGAGTGTGAATAAGAGCAACAAGAATGAATTAGGTTTGTGGGAAAAAAAATAAAAGACTCCTTCCAGTGAGACATTGAACTAAATATATTTTCCTTCAAAGAGAAGATGATAATCTTTAAGGTCCTAGACAAGAAGAAGATATTTCATAAGATTCTAAATTAGTGGGCAGACACACAACAGAATCCAATATTTGCAAGTTCAATCTGGAGATAAAAAGCACATTTTAAGTATAATTAGCTACTGAGATGAATTGTCAAAAGACGTAGTAAATTCTCCATCACTAAGAAACTATTTTAATTATTGCATGTTTAGCTTAAACTAGAGCCTAAAAGCCTCAGACAACACAGGCTTAATAATCTCTCAATTTATCTGTCTTCTAGTACACAACCTCCCATGTCTGAAAATTATTTCTGTTGCTAATTCCAAATGGGATTATTTTTATCCCAAGAAATTCAAGGTGGGAGAATAACGACAAGTGGGTAATTAGTGCATACAACATCAGGTCACTTAGATATTTACATAATAGTAGCATTCCTCAGTCAAGTGCTTTCAGGGGGAAAATAATAAAAAAAGGTATTCCTTAATGTCTAATTCAAGTTAGAAAGCCAAAGCAACAATTAAAAAAAAACCCCAAACAACCAAATGCAACCGAACAAAAAGGAGTATCACTTTGCATATAAACTTTAAAATATGCATTGTATTGTGTATAGCATTGTGATGTGCTTTTATCAGATCCAGAATCCACCACAGAATCATAGAATGGCCTGGATTTGAAAGTACCTTAAAGATCATCTCAAAGTACCTTAAATGTCATCATGCCCCTGTCATGGACAGGGACACCTCGCACTAGACAAGGTTGCTCAGAACTCTGTCCAGTCTGGCCTTGAACACATCCAGGGATGGAGCATCCCCAGTTTCTCTGGAAAATCTGTTCCAGTTTTTCCCCAGTCTCAGTAAGGAACTTTTTCCTAATATCTAGTCTAAACCTAACTCTAAATGTGAAGCCAGTCCCCCTTGTGCTATCATTACATAGTCTTGTAAATAGGAATATTTACTATATTTATGTAACTGGAGCAAACGTTTCAGAGTGGCACTATCAAGCACTCTACCAATTCCTTCCCAGAACACTTCAGCAGTGTTCTATACCCTAAACAAAAAAACCCAAAACACAGCTAGCAGAACACTATTACTCTTTTGGCCCACTAGGAGTTTACACTGATAGCTCCTATTAACACTAACGAGAGTTAAGTGCAAAAATCCCCCATGGACAGCCATGTTGTCTGGGGATATGTCCATAATTAATATGTTCTAAGAATCTAATTTTGAAACAAAGTAATCAGGCTTAAGATGAGTTACATTAAGAACAATAAAGCTCTGACTGCATATTTGCATATATATATATGTGTGTATATATATATATATACTGTATCCAATGCCAGACTAGTGTGTAGCTTGCAAGACAACTTCTGATAAAAGAAGCTCTATCTAGCTGTGTTTGGGAGCATGAAATATGAATATGCAAGCAGAGAAAAAACTCAGTGGGGTTTGTTTTCTCTTTGTTTCTTACTGCTCTTCCTAGCACATCATTATTGTAAGTGTTAATGCTCATCATTGTTCTTTTTCACACTGGGGTGCCCACGCTCAGCAAAGCTAACATAATCCTAAGACTTCTGAAGTTACAAAATAAAATTAACCATGCAGCACCATGGGAATATTTCTAATATGAAAGATGAGGCACGAGGACTTTGTGACAAGTACATGGAAAAGAGGAGAAGCTAGATGCCTTGAACATGAGTGGTTTTGCAAGGAAGAGATGCTGTAATGGGACAAGGACTACAAAATAAAATTATGCCAACAGAATTTGGTTACAGTATTATTTAGGATTTCTGTCAATGAAAGAGGCATTTTCAAGTCCGTAGCTGCTGATGCTCCAGCACAATTGATGCCCAAATCATACATAATGTATTATACAACACAGTATATTAACTCAGCTTCCAAGTGTTAATATGTCACGAAAATTAATTCGGATATCACAGATTATGCAAAGGAGATAGAGATGTGGAGACACACACTCTTGTTTCTCAAAGGTGTCAGCCAGCCCAGCACAACAGGACATAGCACCAGCTCACTCTAAACCTTCACAGGGTGAAGGCTGGGTGACTCTTTATCCCAGTACTTTTTACAAAGAAATCCCATAGGTACTGAGGGCAAAACTATGTATTAGAAAAAAGCAGAAGCTTTTGACCACAGCTCAGGTTTTGCAGCATCACAGCTGCAGATACATCTTATACTGCAGATGTGAAAATTGTACAATATAAGCCCAGAAGAATTTATGGTTTTCGTTACCTACAATAAACCAATTTCCTAGTTTTAGCGCTGTACATGTGCAGACTCCAGCTGCACTCTCTGAATATCCATGAATAGACGACAGCAATGGAGACAAACTGTTTTCTTGATTGGCAGCTGGGAATAAAGACAGCCAACCTTTGTCCCCATTAGCTCAGTTGGGAATGGAGTTGCACAGACACTAATCCAGTGCCTCTGTTGGCTGGGAATGGAGCCCATGACAATCCACAGTACTTGAAATGGAAGTAGACACATTCAGCCATGTCCACACACACCGTTTTTGTGTCTCTCACTAACTACTCTCTCCCCAAACAATTCCATGCTTCATATAAGCTGCTACTGAAGGAGACCATAAACATCTACCAAAATTGCATTGGAAGCAATAGAGGGAAAACATCCACTGGAAGCTGTTGCTTGAGGTATGAAGTTTTTCCAATCCCCTTTGGAGGCACTTCAGCCGCCGGAAGAAGGATGTGATCTAAGCCTAGAAGGGAGGTTAGCTCCTGACAATACCAGATCATTTTTGCATGAACTTGAACCTTGACATTTTTAAAAACAGAGGTATGTCTAATTGTGCATCACTTCATCTGTAGAAAAGGGAAAAGAGGACAATTTTCTGTCTATAGAGATAATATAGGTAGAGACGTAATATTAAGCACTGAAACATTAAGATACTACTGACACATATTAAATATTTAATATAGAGTGCCCACTAGCATCCATCATCTTCTTGGGTTTTTAACTTCAAGTAAAATAGCCAAGGCTTTTATATAACATAATTACAAAATACTCTTATGCAAAATATTTAAAAACTTTAGTCAGAAATTCTCTAGAATTCTCATTATTTGAAGGAAGACTTCAACATTTAAACCAAGGATGGCTAAATAGGTTAATTTCTTTCTGAGGAAAAAAAAATCTACCTATTTGTAATAGAAAGGCAACTCTGTTTCAGAAGCTGCACACACACATATTTGGAGACAAAGAAAAATAAACCAGGAAAACAGATGAAGTCCAGAATTCCATGGAAAAAAAATCAGCTAGCAGGAACTGATCCCAGCTTTGTACATGAACTGAGGCAGGACATGTACCTCCTCAGTGACCACTTTGGGGAAGATGGGAAGAAACAAAACTGAGCAAGCAGGTGCTATCTGCAGGAGAAAGCTTGAAGGGGGAAGCCACCTTCAGGAGACAGTCCCACACATAGTAGAGAAATCTTGCTATCATCTAAGAATACAGAGAGACAAAAAGGAATTGTATTCCGTATCCTTTCATAAGCTACTAAAAATATTCCTTCTTCAAGACCAGCATCTGATGCTACTAATCCCCCAAAATAGCATTTCCTCAAACAAAATCTCAAGAAAAGCCCATTCATGGCAGCTGACAATTTGGGAACATGTAAAGCCATCTGGTGACAAATACAACCCCTTAGTTTGCAGTTAATAACTTTTATAAATGACAAAAGAGCAAATATGTCATCAGGTCACATACCACCAGCTTCTCCCTCAGTGACTTCAGGGGGCATCCAGCTCCAGCCAGAACTCACCAATTTACTTCTGTCCCATTCCTTGGTGGCAGGAACTCCAGGTTCTACTCATCTCCCCTTAGCCAAATCAGAGCATCCTAATCTCTCTCAGGTGCTCCTCAGGAGGGCTCACTTCCTACTTTCTCCTCTAATGGCAATCTTGTTCTGGAGCTTCTGCCAAACATGGCTGTGAAGACTTAGTTTTCCCATCCTCGTTTTTTTCTGCAATTAAACTTGGTACATAATGGAAGACTTAGGATATATAATTAAGGCTTAGGTTGTAATAAAAGGGACGCTCTTTTGTTTAAATTCTCTGCCTTACCGTGGCTGCTTTAAATTTGTATTTCTATCATGTTTTAATTAGTATCTCTCTTCTGTCTTTAGGCTGGCTTTTCCTGTTTATAAGGCTGTGGTAAAACATGATAAATCATTTAACCTAGAAAAAGTGGTCATCCCAACATCATACGAAAGCTGCAATTATCAGTTTGCTCTCAATATTACCTAAAGAATAAAGATGACAACAGTTGTAACAGCAAATGGGTATGAGAAAGGAGTTAAAGGAATGATTTAAACTCTTCTTACTACACAGATAGGATAACTTCTGTGAACTTCCTCCCAGCAAATAAAAATATATCTGTGAAGCTAATTAGTCCAGGTGTGGCAGCCGTCTGAAGAGTCTGGAAGGTGGTTCACCCATTACCAAAAAAACATGAACATATTTTCTCTTTCTCTCATCCTTGTTTCAGCAAGTGTTCCTACCATCCAAAGAATGCAAAAGCACAGGAGGCAACACAGCAGGACAAGAGCAACCCATTAAAGTCTATATATAAAGGCAGAAGAGTGTTGTAATGAGGAACTCATAGGAATAATTTCCTCCCAGTTCCTCTTGCTCATCCATTTTCCCACATCCCTCCCCTCCTTCCTCTGTGACAACTCTTCAGATTCTACAGTCTCTGACTGATAGGTTTACCCTGTAGAGTGCTTGGTTACAGCTGCCTGTCAACATGTTGCTCTGTGCTTGTGCTCCAAACACAAACCTAGGGAGAACCTCAGTCTCTTTCCCCAGGGTCAGAAAATGCAAAAGGAAGCAATGTTGCAAAGCAAGTCAGCCATCAACTTTAAAATATGGCACTACAAACCACTAATTCCTTCTTCACTCTTTGTTTCAGTCCCACAACCCTGTCACGCATACTCTTCAAAGAATTAAAGAGAACTACTGTCAAACACACACAAACTCTTTTTTTTCCAACTAAAAAGCACACTTTTTCAAATTCTGTCCTCTTCTGCAAGAAAAGAAAGTGTGTCAAGCTAACTACATCCTAAAATGGGCTTCTGATTCAAAATACGTAATCCAAATATAGAATATATATCTTCCACTTCATGGTAAGTTAATCAGCTATGCATTAGGCACTGCTCAATAAAACCAGTCACAACAGACGTCTGACAGGTGTTCAAAATAGATTACACAACAAATCACCATTGACTTCTCCATGCTGAGATGATCCTCAGCACTTTGAGGCTGGTCCATGCAGTAAAGAACCTATTACACACCTTTGATCCTACACCTCAGCCTCTGCCAGGACATCCACTTTGAAGATACTCCCAAAGTTCCAAGTCCCGAGAAGCTTTTTTCTGTATTAATTAATTAAAAAAATTTGAAAGAAAGATATCTCTGTCCCTTAGGGAAATATATATCCTGACAGCTTTCCTCATGGCTTTGACATCTATTGCCTTCTGCAAGAGTAGGAGCTTTATGGCGACCTTCAAAAGGAAGCTTCTACCTTCAACACAGGAATGTATTTGCTTCAGTGGCAGATCAAGGTCTCCATATAGTACAGAACAGCAATTACCTCGTGAATATTTAGAAAGCATTTAGGGGAAGAGTGTCAAAACTCATCCCAGAGCTAGTCAAAACTCATCCCAGAAACACTTTTCTGAGCAACAGTTCCTGGGAGAGCGGAGGGGAGAATTAAAATAAGCCTGGCTGCACATCTTTTAAGTTGCTAAAACCTGAAGAGACTTACACCCAATATTGCAGCTTACTCATAGGGGCTGAGATCTTCTCTTGTTTATACAATGACTGGATGCCAGAGGAACGGAAAATTTCTGCTTAGAATTCCTTCTCCTGGGTCAACTGGACCTCAAAGGATTTAAGAGAAATTGGATGCCTGCTCTAAGGAAAGCCATTAGCGCAAAAGCACTACCAAAATGTAGGAGAGCTTCAGCCCCATTAACAGATGTTAGACCAGAATATTGGACACAGATTGCTTTGTAAACCTGGTAGAAGAAGAATCACCACTTTAGCTATGAACAGGCTTGAAACCCCACACAGGCAACAAAGCAGACACCAAAACCATGCCAAAAATTTCCGAGAACTTTTCATTTTTCAGAAGAGGGAATGGTTTAGATCAGGTAAAACCTAAGCGTGTCTTCCATTCATTCAATAAGAACACACTGACCTGTCAGACTTCGTGTCTGAGCTACAGTATGAGCTCCAGGTTTACACTTCACACTCTGTATCTGTGCAGTTAAGGATGGGTGGATGACTATGGCAGGCTTCTCCCTCTGTCTATCATCCTTTCCAAAACATAGGAAATTTGCTGTCAGGTCAGTTCTGAAAGTTGATTAATACTTACAGACTAATTATCAGCCTTTCATCTTAATAATTAACATTTCAAAAGTATTTTATTAATCAGCCTTGTTACAGGTAAGGACCATTGTAAGCTTTGGGCTTTTTTCTTTATATGTTTAGAGTATTTTTCATTATTAAATCACCATTGAAGTTTCCAAAGCTGCTGTTATAGAGCCTGTAATAGCTTGACACCCCCTACCCCTATTTGAATTTCAATTCACTATCTAGGTGAATCATTATCTAAAATTATCAATATACTCTCCAGATATCACTATCTAGAATAATCAGGCTCTTAATGTTTAGCAGACACAGTAATAACACCTAATTTTTAACTTTCTTATTGGGTTCCTCTGGGACAGAATAGATTGATGTATTATTTATATTATAAATAATTAAAATTAATGAAATGCACCAAAAGTGGAAAGTGTGATCCAAAGGAAGGACTAGCACACCAGTCTTAATGTAAACTATTGGCTCTGTGTCTACACAATACCAGTCTGTACTCCCTTACATCCCTGCAAAGAATGCATAAAACCTTACTAGAACAAAATGATATCATTTCTCACTCATTTTCCATACATGGAAGTATCTACAGAAGGTGCAAGGCAGGGGAGAGAGTGGTCAGTCAGTCGTGTTTTAATTTATAGCTATTTTTGCCTGAGCCCTGAATGGCCTGCCAATTATGAATAGTACCAGCTGTGCTGTCAGGAGAGGCTAAGAAGGACACACAGAAAAAGAAAATAATCATAATATAAATGTGAAGAGCAGGAGAAAAGTTTGATGTGGGGAAGACTTGATGGGGAGCCCAGCTCTGGTTTTTAAATGCCTCACTACATTCCTACCTTCCCCAAGCCCTCAACAGAAAAATGATTAGGATCATCATCATTATCTGGACATAGGTCTGTAACACACCTAGGCTACATCCTAGGTTTCTTGAGGAATAACCTAGATACCTACTACATATGCAAATGGGACTTCTCTGTGCTTAAATAAGCAGCAAAAATAAGAATTGCATATGATGAGGAGGATGAGAATCTTTTTAAGGGTCTTCTTTTCATTTTTCAAATAAGTAATAAACCTGACTAGGTTTTTTTCAACACAATCATTTTACATAAGTTCTAAATGAAATGTAAAAAAAGACAAGGGTTTTCAATAACATGATAGTTCCACTTTTTTAAGAAGCTCTTTCCCTCGCTCTGTCACAGAGCGAGTATAAAAAACCCAGTTCTTCTAAACAAAACCTGATGGATGCTCATCAACAGAATCATGTTCTGAGCTTCTATTGAGGGAACAATAAATAAATACAGGCATTAAAAGACAAAGATTTTATTGCTTTGCTATTAGGATGTTAGTGATGGACTACACTGGTGTATATATAGAAATGTAGCATTTGGCTAAGTAGTAGTTTTGGAAGCTGATCTGCTTTTCATGACTGCTCTTCTCTCCAAAAAAAAAAAAAAATTGAGAGATTTACTCCATATTTTATTGTAATCTGCTTATTTGTGGATGCAGATCAGTTTAAAAAGGAGAAGTATGTTTATACTCATGCACTTCACTGTACATCAGTGTGATACTGACAAATTCTACAATATCCTCCTCTCCACTCCTTTCCATAGCCTTGTAGGAGAGGCAAAGCAGACAAGACAGCATGAAAAGCCAGCAGGCTATAACTCCTCTCCTACAGACAGGCAACAATTAATCACATTCACCAGCTAGGCAGGTAGCTCTTGTCCTTTAACACTGAAGGAAACATAAAGCTCCTTCGTTGAGCACTGATTGTCTAGTTGATATTGGAGCTCTCAGAAGCAGCTACTGAGCTGCCGAGATACTCAAAAACAAGGTAATTCAAAGCCTAAATATGTCAGCCTCCTGCTATTGTATTAATCCTTGTTTTTTTAGGGGGTAATGAAAGAACAACCGGCTGTTGGAGGGGAACACTTATCACCATTTTTCCCTGCAAAACTGTAAGCTGCTCCTCCTGTGCCAGGGGCTCAGGTTCATTCAGGCTCTGCCCACAGCACACCTGCTCAAAGGGGAGCCAGCTCCATCATCTCTGTGGGAATGCAGTGCTGGGGACAGAGAAACATCCCGCTCCCTTGGAACAAGAAGGAAGAGGACAAGCCACGACACTCAAATATGTCTACTGTGAGACTAAGAAGGAAAGGATTATTGCTTTTTTTAATTTTACACTCAAGCAACCAACCTTTCTGTTTTAGCTTTCTCCATAAAAGCGTAACTCATTGATTAATTCTGACAATTACATAATGCTTTTGAAGTGCAAAGAGAGACCAAAGAGCATATCCAAAATCTGGGACAGCTGTAGCTCATCTTTTTCTTATGATTCCCTAGCATAGGTTTTATTTCCAAGTGAGTCAGTCACATTTCAGTGAGTGTAACAGAGTTATTTTTGTAACCCTTCCAAAAACCCTTCATCTATGACCTGATGATATACTGACCCCTTGGAGGGGGAAGGGATGCAAGATACAATTTCATGAAGCCACACAGAAATGTTAAGACTATCTGTGGAATGTCTCCTTCAGTCTTTTAGCAGAAATCAAGCAGTCAGAAACCTTCCTTTTGGGGAAAAAAAAAAAAAGATAGGGGTCTTATTTTACCTGCTGAAGATTATTTAACCCAGAACTGACAAATAAAAACTTCTGATGTTACTTGATTCCCAAGTTGAGGGAGCCCCTTGTTGGCTTTGTTAACTCAAGGGTTATCTCAGTGAAACAAGAAAACTGCAGTAAGGATGTGTGAAATCAGAAGTCTCGTTTGTTGTAGAAGTACCTTCATCTCACTTTCACCCAGGCTCCAGCCTCCTGTTGACCCAAAAGCTGATGAAATGAACATTTCAGGTATGTAAGCCAAAAATGTAGGCAGAAATTGGTGATGATGGGGGGATGTCAGTAATGTCACACAGCTGGAACACTGCCAAATACGTGGTGAACAGCTGTTCTCCAAATGACTAATCACACAGGAGGAGGCAGATCATATTCTCTGTTTTCAGAGAGGAGGACATTGCTTCCCTCGATGCCACCTCTTGTAATTAGTTTCTCCTCTTCCTTCCAGTTTCATGTTTTAACAGTCTAGCCACAACGTGTGCAGCAACAACATCTCAAAGATGTGTGCGTGAACTTTAGCGTGCCAGTGTTTCACGTTCAGCAAACTGTCTGCCAGCAGTGCTGCACTCCAGATACGGAAGGACACAGCGATCAGTGGATTAACTTCAGAAATTTGAAAACAAAAGCAATTTATAAAACAAAAAAAATCATCCTACTACTTCTTGGTTACAGACAGAATATAGTGATGGGGTCGTGTTCTAATAAATTGAAGTTCAGTGTTTTGTCTATTGGAATAATAATTTCAGTAAAGGACTCACAAAATTCGAGAGTGGAAGAGGCATTAACATGGCAGATACATCAGAAACCAAGCCACAAGGTACATCAGTTTGGATGTACCTCACTTGTGTAACCACAAATACAGTGAGGAAATAAAAAATTAAAGATTTCAGAATGAAATGCAGGGAATTGTTTTTATTTTATTTAAAATACTTAGTCCATCTAAATGAAATATTAATTCCTAGATGCTTAAAGATAATATTTATAAAGCAAAATGGAATATAGCTTTCATCATCTCAAAAGTGTTTGAAAGTCCAGCCCATAACAGGTCAAAATGGTTCCATTCCAGTTGTCTTATTTTTAAGGATCACAGTGATAAAAAATTCCCTGAAGTATATTGTAATTCTGCAGCACTGATGCGCCCAATATCAATGCCTGTGTTAAGGGCAAGTTCAAAGACTCTTCAGTGTTTGCTTGATAAACTTCTCTGAGAGGTCATTAACTAAGTTAGTTTATGTACTGTACTGTTCATGAAATTTTTCTGTATTTTTTTTTTATTTTCCTCATCCATGTCCTCATTTTAGGGAACCTTCCTGAGCCACCTAGGAACATCTAAAGGGACAGGCACACGTAGCAGTAGTCTCTACACACATACTGCAGTCTGTGTGTCTAAAGTACGTTTGTGGTTAAGGAGTGTTAGCACACGATACCAGGGAAGATTTTAAGTGGCTGAAAATAGGAATGCAGCAAGAAATATTTGCAAGGCTTAGATCCAGTCAGAAACTTGTTCCAAGAGATGCTTAGGGTAGTTTCTGGTGATACTAATCTCCAGTACTCAAGCATCATGAGTGAACAAACCTTGGTGGTACCTCACCCTCCAGAGTTAACTGCTTTTGCTTAAATCTCTAAAATCACCAAAGGTTTGGTGATGGTGTACTGACCCTGCATGTTGCAGGGCCTCAGCCCCTCAAATGCAATGTTGCTGTTCTTCAGCCAAGTCCTTCCAGTAAGCAATCTAGAGTCTGAAATAGTTCCAGAGGAGCCCCTTGCTGATACAGGAAAGCTTCTCTACCACACCAGCATTTTTCACTTAACGGAGGAACAAGACAGAAGCAGCTTTTCTGTCATGATGTCGGCCTCTCAGTTGCCACTGTCAATGAACTATTACCAAAAAACTGCTCCAGTAAAAAGTTCCAACTGCATCTGTGCAGGTGTCTGCTGATCAGAAACTAATCCCTCTAGCCCTAAGCAAGACAGGCCTGCTCAAGTCCATCATGCAGACATAGCTCCACAGGTCTGAAATACAAAATGTAGTGGCAGCTTTACAGTGGATCAGCTGCTGTCTACTGCAGAGCCCAGAGGCTCCAGCAAACATCCTTAAGCAGCTCTAAGACCCAGAAGCAACTACAGCTGCCCGAGGCCATGACAAGCAGGGACACAGACTATCCATTGTGATAAATCTCAGAGAGGACCCGGGTGTCTCTGAAGGGTTGTTAGCTGTTCCCCAGACCTGAGTATGATCCAGAGGTGCCATTGATCAGAACCACCAAGAGAAGCAGGTACCTGAGCTGGTACTCTAAGCACAAAAGATAAAAATTAAACTCTGAAAATTCTCAGAGCCAGTTTTTCAGTTTTATAGAAGAAATTAATTCAGGCAGGATTAATTCAAGCTGAAAACAAATCAGAAGAATAGCATTAAAGAGAGATGAAGAAAAAGGAGAAATTCCTGCCCCTCTGGTCACAGGTGGCAGGCAGATCCCTTCTCCCCAGCAGTGGAGGGGCAAGAGGGGCCATGGTGGTGAGAGATATCATGACAGCTCTGAAGGGTTTCCCACCAGTGCTTGTGTCCTGCTGTAGAAATTTCAGCTTTAGGAGTTCTGTCAGGACACACACAGAGCTCCAGTTCCAGAGGAAAGACCTACTATAAATCTCTTTCTTTTTCTTTTGTTCTTCAACAGCTGCTTTTAGTCTGTGTGCTCTTTCCCCAAGTCCAACTTCTGAGCAGCCATACAACAGCAAATATATCCAGTCTCACATACAAATATTTTTCATCTCAGAAGATCCCACTTGGGTAATGTCATCAATGGCTTTGGGTTTGGCATGAAAACCTTGCCCTCCCAGGACTTGTGCAGAGATGTATAGGTACTCACTTTCACCTGGGGTGATATGTGGGGAGAAAAAATACATCATTACATACATGTGGGGGGAAGAAATCCACTGGAATAGGTTGCTGAGAGAAGTGGTGCATGCCCCATCCCTGGCAGGGTTCAAGGCCAGTCTAGATGGGGCTCTGAGCAACCTCATCTAGGGGAAGGTGTCCTTTGCATGGAACTTTTAGCTTCTGATAAGGGTCATTGTCTTCCCCATTCTTCCTTTTTTTCTTTTTAAACTGAGCTTTGCAGTGCTGGGTCCACTTCAAAAAAACTGTTCAAGTGCGTAAATGATGGATAAAAAGCTATTTCAAGCAACCTACAGCTACTCTGGGCAACCTGTTTATCTCAGCTGATCTTTAAGTACTTCAGAAGTTTAGGTTATTTGCAGGTAGTCATTGTTGATATAAAAGGCAGTGATGTCAGTCTTTCTAATTTATTCAAATATCTCCAGTTATGTGAACCTCAAATCTTCCCTTACAGGAAGAGTGAAAACAAAACAGGAAAAGGAAGGGAAGGGAAAACCATTCTGTGTTCTCCTCACTTTAGACTTCCTAACAGATGCTCCTCAGAGAGGGGCCGACCAAGCCTGAATACCAGAAGAGCCAGGCATTAATATGCATATGGCTTTATAATTATAGATCCCTAGCAGTCATTAGAAAATACGGATCCAAAAGAACAAGACATATGCCCAGGAAGGCAGCATTTTAACCACAGCTGTGGAATATTATAGTTCACAATATTTCAACCATATGTATATTTTGAAGTTTCAAAATTAGATACTAGTTTTGCCATTTTTAGAGTCATATCAACAACAATGAAAGATTAACAATTTGAAGAACATACACAGTAAAAACTGAAACACAGCAAATCAACCTCCCTGAATTTTACTGGTGGGTGGAAGAAAAGGATTGAGAAGGGAAACGTTGTTGATTTTTTTCCCCAGCCTTTCAGATAATGGTATAAAATAAACTTTTTTTTTTTAATCTCCACAACTCTTATACAATAGGGAAGGGGAAAAGCACAACCAAATCAATCACCTGTCAGCTGATACTATTGCAGAAAAAAATCCATTCTGAGACCTCCTAAAATCAGGACACCTGGATTGCAGCAAATCAAATCTGGCAATAAAAGGGCTGCTCTCACTTCTTCCCTCTGCGACAAACAGAGGCACAGGTTATTTACTCCAGCATACAGTCAAAGGAACTCGAATTAAGCAAGTCAGTTTTTATTTTCAGTCCACTTTCCTGAGGAAGCCACTTTACACAACTGCTTGTAGAGGTGCTTCTGTCCATTTGTCTGTCTTGCAAAATAGCCTCCAGTTTTCCAGAGTGATATCAATAAGGTTTTGACAGAACAGTCATAAAAATACTGTGTCTGATCAAGTTGTGTACATGTCTGGTAGGGCAGAAGTAAAGTGATGCTTCTACTGAGGAAGATTTGCTAAACACAAGAAAATTCACATAATTAGCACAAACTTAAAAGAAATCAGATTTCATAACTCCTGTTCATAATGGCACTACTTATTCTCCTACACTTGTGAGATACCAAAAGATTTCAAAACCCCAGGCAAACACAAAGATCCATATTGCAATCTATCAGCACTGTCTTTTTTTATATAAAATACCAACTTCGACATACAAAAGTAATTAGGGTGAACCAATGATTTAACAAATCTGCAATGAAAACACATATATCTGATGAAATTAGAGAAGAGCCTGACAACAAAAACTCTACCTGGATTGTATGGCTTCTAGTGACTCTTTGTATATTTTTATCAGGGATTTGGCTTAGAACAATCTTTGGTAGACATATAGGCTATCAGGCGGAATGATTGTGGAATATATGTCAAAATGATGACAGTAGTCACATCTCTGACAGGTGTCACTTGTCATTTACCAATATGTTTGCTTAAGCCTGTTCAAATTTTTATTTTGAGTGAAGATATTGTTGCGTAAAATGGAAACTGTGCCTTTGTTAGGTCTTTAGCCTCCAAGTTAATGCAATTCTGCTGGGTCTCTGAATATATTGCAAGAAAGAAAAAGCAAGCAGAAGTAAACACATTTCCGGTTTGCATTTCAACAAAAGAATCCCATTTCTCAACAAGATTGTGAATGCTAAGCTACAAATTATTATAGAAGGTCAGATTTCATTTTATTCCCTTTGCAGGTTACTGGGTAAAGAAAAATATTTGATTTTTGTATTCTAACAGTAATTGTATTTTGCCTGAAAAGAAACCCAAGCTATTTTAGCTAAAGATGAGGTTATCTAACCGTCCTTTATTTGGGGCAATCAGGCATCACAAAACAATTCCTGGGAGTAAACACGATAGTTAGAGTCATGCAAACAAATGGTAGAATTATAAATGATAGTACCACACATGAAAGAAAAAGAAATCAAAGGGATTACTACATGAAGCAAATCTGTATTATGCCTCCCACTGAGTTGTAATATTTTCCATGTCCTCTGTTTTGCAGGGTTGATGTTTATTTGTATATTTTTGTTGTTTGGGTTTGGGGTTGTTTATTTATTAAGAAAAATGACATGTTCCAACACAGTAAATCAGGTAAAATCATTTTTTTATTTTCATTTTTGGAAATTACATACACTTCTGTGTCTACCTCTCTTTCAGTAAACCTGTGGAATAAGTCAACACATTGGTCAGGAAGACTTAACAGAATTTAGTATTAAAAAATACCAAACCAATGCCACACACATTTTAAGATTTTGCCAAATGTTTTAAATTCAGAAAAAAAACTCCCAAACAACAGCAGCCACACAAAATCAAGTATATAACTTTCCTATTAATTTGTGGCAAGGTTCCCTTTATGCAAACACTCAGTCAAAGCCTTGGGCTTTGGGCATGGGCATTCATCTGCCACAGGCAAAGGAGCTATGCTGATCTGCCCCAGTATTTCATTTGGCCAAATATGTATTTGGAAGAGACAACTACTACTTCAAAGGAGAAGGTTTCTTTGCTGAATGGAAGGGACCCTGTTGAAAAGTTACTAGCTGAGCAGCATGTCAATTCTAAGTTTGATACTGGATCAGACTCAGAAAAAATTCACAAACATACCCTTAATTAAATTAAAACATAAAGAGAGGAAATAATTATGTAGGGAGAGATTTTGAACCTATTAGCTGTTAGGAATGTCTTGTGAATCAAAGATTAGACACCAATATATAAAATAGTATTAATATATTTAAAGCTTAGAGTAATTTCACCTATTGGCTTAAGTAAGAAAAAAAAAAAGAGCATTCCCTGAGAAATGTAAATGGATTTGCTTTTGGAAAGACTGATGTGAACCTGCATGTAATCAATCAGCTCAGTTGCTACAACTGCACCGTCAGAAGTGTAAGAGTAGATTTACTGTAGAAAGGTGCTGAGAAAAAGCCGTGACACACAGACACATCAGAAGCTCTTTTCCCTAAGTATGGTCTCCCTCAATTAAAACCACAACTCATGAACAACATCAATAACAAAGTAACACTCCTGAACATTTGGCAGTAAAGTGGAACACAAAGTGGATGCTGTAAAATGAAAGACAGCAGGGTACAGAATCCACCCACAGCCAAGCACAGCAGCCCCATAAAAGCTGCACAGTACCAGAAACTGCACTGCTGTAATTCACTTGTCCCTCCCTTCATTTGTCTGATTTAACATTGCAGGGACTCAGAGATGGGACCAGCTTCAAAGGAGTATAAAATAAAATCAAGGTATCTCAGCTGAGATCAAACTATCCCTCAGTATACTCAAACTTGCTTCCATTCACCTAGAGTATGAGGAAGCAGCTGCAGAACAACCACGACATTGGATCTAGTCAGCATGGATTTCGAAAAGGCAGGTCCTGCCTGACCAACCTAATCTCCTTTTACGATCCAGTGACTCGACTGGTCGATGACAAAAAGGCTGTGGATGTTGTGTACTTGGACCTTAGCAAAGCCTTTGACACGGTTTCCCACAATAAGCTTCAGGAGAAACTTGTAAAGCACGGGCTGGAAAGGAACATTTTATGCTGGGTCACAAACTGGTTGGAAGGGCGAGCTCAGAGGGTGGTGGTGAATGGTGCAACATCGGATTGGCGGCCAGTCACCAGTGGAGTCCCACAGGGGTCAGTGTTGGG
This sequence comes from Pitta sordida, assembly GCA_013390025.1. Classification (NCBI taxonomy): domain Eukaryota; kingdom Metazoa; phylum Chordata; class Aves; order Passeriformes; family Pittidae; genus Pitta; species Pitta sordida. Next base: position 265,719 of record WEKX01011817.1, read on the forward strand.
CCCAGTACTGTTCAACATCTTTATCGATGACATGGACGAGGGAATTCAATCCATCATTAGCAAGTTTGCAGATGATACTAAGCTGGGGGCAAATGTTGAACTGCCGGAGGGTAGGAAGGCCCTCCAGAGGGACCTTGACAGACTGGAGAGATGGGCATGCTCTAACAGTATGAGATTTAACATAACTAAGTGCCGGGTTCTTCACTTCGGCCATAACAACCCCATGCACCGCTACCGGCTGGGGGAGGAATGGCTCGAGACTAGTGAAGTGGAGAGAGACTTAGGTGTACTGATTGATAGGAAACTCAATATGAGCCAGCAGTGTGCCCAGGTGGCTAAGAAGGCCAATGGCATCCTGGCCTGCATCAAGAACAGTGTGGTCAGTCGGTCCAGGGAGGTTGTCCTCCCCCTGTACACAGCGCTGGTCAGACCCCATCTTGAATACTGCGTGCAGTTCTGGGCTCCCCAGTTTAAAAGGGATGTTGAGCTGCTTGAGAGGGTGCAGAGAAGGGCAACGAGGATGGTGAAGGGACTGGAGGGCAGGCCCTATGAGGAGCGACTACGGGAACTGGGACTGTTCAGTCTGGAGAAGAGGAGGCTCCGAGGGGACCTCATTGCTGTTTACAACTACCTGCGGGGAGGTTGCAGCCAGATGGGTGTAGACCTCTTCTTCCAGGCTGACGACACCAGAACGAGAGGGCACAGCCTCAAGCTACGCCAGGGGAGGTTTAATCTCAATGTTAGGAAGCGGTTTTTCACGGAGAGAGTAATTGCATATTGGAATGGGCTGCCCAGGGAGGTGGTGGAGTCGCCATCCCTGGAAGTGTTTAAGAGAAGACTGGACGAGGAGCTTAGTGACATGGTCTAGCTGGTCTAGCTGGGGGGTGAGGGCTGGATGACCCTGGGCCCCCTCCGGCTCAGAGTGGCCTGCTAGACTGTGAGGCATCTAGGTTGTTATTATACTCTGGGATGTGCTCTTGGTCGCTGTACGGGTATTAGATGGTGAGTTGGACTAGATGATCCTTGTGGGTCCCTTCCAACTCATAATTTTCTGTGATTCTGTGATTCTGTGAACTGTAAACTAAATTGATGTAAGCTATGGATCAGGCATGCATGTGAGAAATATGTGCTTCTGGACATGGGATACTCTGTTTTATGTTAGTATGTTCTCTGGTTTCTTCTTCCCACAGCTGTTCTTCTTGGCTCCACGTGTGCAACAGCTGCATATTTGTGTAGATTGATTTCATACACGGGAAAAGTATTCCTTGCTTTTCTCATAAATCACTCTTCAGATGGTGTATAACTCCAGAAATTCAGATAATTAGGGAAAAGTAACAGCTATTGTTTTCGTAACAGAAAACCCCAGCATTATTTTCCTAGTAATATCCCCTCTATTATTCTCTAGTGATTCCCTAAAAATTCAGCTAAGTTTGTTTAGAAATCCAGTTGTTTATGTCTACTTCTGTCTTAGGAATTAGTGTCCAGCCTTTCATACAGCTCATATGTGTTTGTCATGCCCTGTCATTACACCTTTATGTACTGGAAAGAAGTTGAACAAAGAATAGGAGTTATGGTCTTTCAACAAAAAGAATGGAAATATATTGTGGTTTGTAGAGAGGATGTCAGGATCCATGTTCCTTCCTTGAAGAAAGATAAATATATTGACCTCAGAGCAATTTCAGCCAGTGTGAGGCTGTTGCTTCTCAAAAGGCAATTCTCAGGCACAGAGAGTGAACATGACAGGAGTATGTCACCATCAACACAGAAGAGCTGACAGAGCATCAGCTCCTTTGAATCCCGAGCCTGTGTATTCCTCATTTTTAAACCCCAAAGTCTCCTTTCAAGCAATGTTACTTCACAGCTTAAAAGGAGTTACCATTAAGGAATTATGCAGCAAGATTTTAATGATAAAACAGAGTATGCAAACACTACATCTGCCATATCATTAATAATTCTGTAATAGAAACTAAATAATATATAGTTCATAATTGCTTGCTTAACTTTTTCAAATTTATATCACAAAGTGAAGATACTTTAAAAGTGGTACACAAGAAGTTTCTCCTGTTCATTACATATACAAGAGATAGTTAAGAATGGACAAAGAATGTGAAATTAAAACCAATAAACCCTGTGTCAAATGTTATGGATTCCGTAAGTTTAACACCCTTTTCATAATCTTTCATAAAAATCATCGTGCAGCTTCACATCCAATTCATTTATTGCTCCCCTTTCGTTAAACCCCAGGCAGCCTGCAGACCTCTTGGTTTTGTGTTTGCTTGTTTATTTCCAAGGCTGATGGTGAATCTGAGGTGGTTTTTACAACAGCCCCGTGCACTACCTAATTTCTCCAGTTTATACAGTTTGACTGTTTTTTTGAGGGAATGAATGGTGTTCTCGAGTTTACGTGTAACAAAACATGGCCAGTGCTCATTAGAAAAGTACAGCCGAGTATTCATTTTTTAAAAGACCAGATTATTTACTGCTTAAAGTGACTCCTGCATATGGTAACAGCGAAGCAACAGTACAGCATGGCTGTACAGGTTTAACATGCAGAAAAGGAAAGAGGTTGGTACTCTGCCATTTGCCTGACTCTCACTCCTCCTTGCTAGCTTATGCCTTTGCCTTTCAGTATGCCTAGTGCAATATTTTTCAGCTGCTTAAGGAGAAATGTCCCTCTCCAAATAGCACACACCAACAGTAGCTGGGAATTTCTGGGACCCAGCAGCTGGGGAGATCAGCGTTGGCGGGCTAAGCTGAAATGCTGAGGCATCTCTCATCACAACTGTGCAGAGCCAGATTCCAGGGCCGTTAATCAAGCACAACTCAATGGGAGTTTTGCCCAATTAAGTAACAGAATTTGGCTCACTCTAGACAAGGATTATACCATAAGAGGAGAAGCCCTTCAATAGGTAAGACTGAGGTTAATGCCCTTCTTTACTGTACTGGTAAATTCTCCTCCCCTATCTTCTCCTCTACTTCTCCCTCTGAAGAGAAGGCTTTAAAAGTAAACTGTGAAGTGATGCTGAGAAAGGCAGGAATGCAGTTAAAAGGAACATGAGGCATTTGCTTTCTAGTTCTCTTTACCTCATTTTTTTTTTTACTTGCACCATGAAAATCCCTCTTCTCCTCCTCTCCCCAGACAATCAGAAAACCACAGCATTTATGTCCACACTACTATAAGCACAACCATAGCCCATATACTGAGGTGTATGTCTCCAAATCCCCTATGTAGCCTCCCAGTCACATGCAGCTTGGATCAGTTTGTGTTTCCACTAGAGACCTTTTACTGTTTCCCTCTCAGGAGGCCTCTCACTAAGGTCAGCCGACCTGAAGCCTGAGGTGTCTGTTCTTGCTAAAATAGTCTCAAACTTTGCAGGATATGGAAATTTTCTTAAGGGAGATAAGAGTTTACTTGTCAAAGAAATGAAAATATTAACAAAAAAAATTTTAATGTATATATTAATGTATTCAGTTCAGTGTGTGAGGTGTTCAGACAGCACTCCAAGCTGCAAAGAACATATAAAGTATCCTAGTCAAGAAAGCACTACTGCAGAAATAAGTGCTAGCCATGCTATTCCTTCTCTAATCCCACAGTACCCTCAGATCTTTGATTATTGAAAAGATTACTTTCTCTCAAGAACCTGAAGATCCTGCAGGACAAAACAGAAGGAGGTAATAGAATTAGATTGGGCTCACTGAGTAAAAAGACAGTATCTCTCATCAAAATAAAATTTTTCTTGAGGAGTCTACCACTAATCGCCTAGGAGTTAGATTTACAAACCTTTATAATGAACTTAATTTTGCAGCAAAATTTATTGAAACCAGCTTCCAATACCAGTTTTGCAGTAACGTCTCACTGCAGAGAGATTTTCAAGCTCCATATTATCAAGAGAAAACGTGCCTTCTCTTCTCTCGCCTTAAATGACAAGTCTGAATAACCATTCAAATGGTTACATTCAAATCCATTTTCTATTAACACTGACTTTTGGAAACGAGTGCTGTGATGATTTACATGTACACATTGCTTGTGGTCCCACTGAAACCAGTGAGATTAGTCTCAGTGTACAGAATTAAGCATGTGCATAAACCTTGGCAGAATCTCAGCCAAAGAGACTGTTTTACTGGGAAACAATAGACACGGGCTTGTGGTAACTCCACGAGCCAAACCCTGTCCTCAGGAACACGAGTTAATTTCTCTTGAGTGATGTGGAGTGGAAACAGCACAACCAGCCATGTGAAGTGAAGCAGAGACAGGCAAAAGCCCTGCCTCTCCACATGCAGAGAGGAGAGTTACAGTTCATGAAGAAACTCATCAATGTGAAGACGTTGAGGCACATTGGTGTAATTTAGATGCATTTTTGGCTTAATGATCAAACAAAACAATCCCCTCTGGTCTCTTCTTCTTGGTCTTCCGTGTTTCTCATTGCTATGGGGGTCACATATCAGTAATGTATCTAAATGGGTTTGAGAAGCACGTGCAACTTTTTATAAAGAATAATGGATAGCCTACATTATTCATAACATAACTGATTTCATTTGCATTATGCTTTACTTTCCAGATTTTTAAACAAGGGCATTCTAATAGGACCGTACAGGTATATTTCTTCAGCAATTCATGCTCTACACTGGAATTAGACGCCTTCCACCAAAATCATTATTAAAATTAGTACTACACATCGTTATATTGTGGCTAAAATGTCATGGTTAAAATATTGTCTACACCACTTACTTACATCTTCTATTTCTGTAACACAGAACAGATATAAAATTTTAAATTAATGACAAGGACAAAAAGTATTTCTCATTAAAACAAGCAGCATCACAGATCTAAAAGGTTATTTTAATGTAATGTTTGAAGGTGGCTAAATGAAATAAAATTAAATAAATAAAATAAAAAGGTGCCTCTAAATTACACAAAACCATCTGTGAAACAGTGAAATGGAAGAGAAAAAGGCCCCAAACAAACAGAACAACAGAACAGCTAGGACAAAGAATTACTCAGAGTGGATAAAAGTTGATTCTCTCCCTTGGAATTCATAATCATGTTTTTCTTCCCCAAAGATATTAAAGAATCACAGAATCACATAATATTGTTCACGTGCAGTGTGTTCACAACATTTCCTTTAGAAAAAACTCCTCGCATGTAAACACATTTGCATTTGTCACTGTCTACACAGGGATGCAACTAATTCAGATGAGTAAATCTGTTCTAGAGACTATCATTGATAATCCACAGACAAAAAAACCGCCAATTTTTATCTTGAACCAAAACCTGACATAATCTTTTTACCCTTCTATTGGGAAAAACCCCCAACAAAAACCATCCAAAAAATCCCAATCAAACAAACCCCCATGGTAATTGCAGACCCCCACACAGAAAGCAGAGCTGAGCAGATGCTTTTTTCTGGATATGTAAAAATTCTTTCTCCTCCCAGTATTAATGTAGAATTTTCACATAATACACAGAAGGGAGTGTACTTACTAGGCATTCTCACTTGTTCTTTTTGTCTTTCAAGAACTGCTGTTTTAAGACTGCCAAGTTGTTATTTTTTTATTTCCTTGCATTCACAAGACAATATTAGACATTGATTAAAACCGGTTCAGTCAACTGGAAATGTCCTATCAACACCAGCATCACAGAATCAGGCCCTGAGACCCTGTTCTGTAGTTTTGGAGAAGAAAACCAGACTTATTTAAAACCATCGTAAAAAAAAAAAAGGGTAAAAAACCGGGCATTCATGAAATGTTATTGTCCAAGATAGAATAGTAGAGGCTGAGGAGAACAAACAATATAAATAGAGAACACGTTTTTCCTTGCCTGCTTCACAATAGCTAAGATTCTTTAAAAAAAGAATAGGTAGAAAGATAAGACATGCATGCCTGATACTGAAGAAAAGACTGTTTGTACTCAGCACTGGATAAATTGTTCTAGAACAGTTCAGCCATGTCAAAAAATGACCCTTTCATGTTGCCAAGGTCAGTCAGACCCAAAGCCCATGTTAGTCAAAAAGGTCATCACCACTTGCATTTTTAAAATACATCTATTCACCTGTTTTCTCCTAGGACTTCACCAACTTAGTACAGACCAGGTGGAAAAGATTTTAGGTATAGTGTGGTATGGCTGGCATGTGTTTTATTGATGGATCAAGAGCTGTAGGCAATATTTAGCCCAGTGCTGAAGACTATCAGAAAGCCTCTATGCTGCTGCTGCAGCCTCCAATTACAGGCAGAAGCAGGAATGTGATAGATATACATACCAATAAAAGGAGAGATCTGAACTTGAACTCCTAATTCTTGGTTAAAATTTCACTTCACTCATAGGGTTCAAGACAACATTTGTTTTAATCTCAACCTGATCTCTGGAAGATCCCCTAATGTATAACAGAGCAAGGAAAAATTCACATAAGCCTATTCCCATGGAAATTCATTATACAGATGGATCCTTAGAAGTAGTTTACTTGAACAGGAAAAACAACAATAATGCATTAAGATGTAAATTAAATGCATGATTGTAGTTAGTCTTCCAATCAAGCAATTCCCATTGTTATTTTGAGTTACTGATCATCAGAGGAATGCTGGAAAGCAACAGCTTTTAAACATCTGCTAATCAATTACATTATTTCTCTAACACCATAGTTTTGTTAAAAAATACTGATTTCAGGGGAAATTTATAGCTAAAATTATCTGATCCTTGCACTGAAATCGTGATGGATCTCATCATGACAAAATTAGATAAATTGCTTTGTGGTCCTTATTGCTTTGTGGTCTTTATCTGTGTGTATCAAGAACTAATAACTAACTAAGTAAATAATAACAAAAAGGGAACGGTTTAAACATTTAGTGTGTTACTTCGTGGATTTGCCTTCTTTCCAATTTTAAAGTGCTCTTTTGAGACTCTTTTGAGTTGCCCTTAAGAGTATATAAGGAAGAAAAGGCTCAGCTGGAATGTCTCCCACACAGCAGGAAAGAAATACCATTCACCTATACCATGATCCCCAACCTTATTCCATAACAACTTTGGCAAAGAGTCCCAGTTCTTATAGAATTGTTGCCTGCAGACAGTAAGGTTTCTGCTCCTGAGGTTGCCTTATTTTTCTAAAGGACCCCTGTGTGTAATTATGCCCATGTGTCCATACTTCCACTGCGTACACTAACTGGGTAGGACCCCTGCCCAGAATAGAGGAAAACTCGGGGCAGGCAATGGAATTGTGCTACTTTAAACCAGCAATAGCTTTGTTCCATGATGTCTGGTCAACGGATATGCATCACTGCTAATCGGCTGTCCGGTCTCATCTGTCCATGCTTGAAAGACAAAAGTGTAAAACAAACTTTTCTAGGTTTTATGGCCAGAAGAGTCTAAAGTTCAATTTCTTTTCATGTGGTTTTTTGGGGTTTTTTTCCCAATGTTTTCAGAACCTGAATACTGAGCAGATTTCCCCAGAACCCTTCCAAGAAACTTTTCTGCGGAAGCTTTTCCCCTCACCAAATGAGCCCACTGACCACTTCATCCACTAAAAAAAGCCAAACACACAATAAAAGCACTCTGGAGATCACAGATCTCTTTTGTGTTCCACAGGTTGCCAGCAGTTAATGACATTACAGTGGCTTAGATGAGAGGGTACTCAATACAGAAACAAAGATAATCGAGAGGGAGGGAAAAGACCCTTTTCTTCAGTGAACAACACTGACAGAAATCAAGGTGAAACTCACACAAAATGTGCTGGGATCCTGTAATATTTGCAACAGTTGCAAACCCAAGTACTCCTATGCTGAAGGCAGGACTTCTGATTTTCCAGATTTTCTATTAACTGCACCTGCCAATGATTACTCACTGAGAAAATTTTGTATATATTCTAGAACTGAAGTGACTGTGCTGTACATTCACTGTCCTAGTTCAAGAGGGGTCCTGGTAGACTTTAAGACAAGCAGTGCTGAGACTCATTCTACCTTTCCCAGGGCCTCTGCTTCAGATACATGCTGAAAGCACCTTCCTGTGCTGCTGGAGCACAACGATGCCGAGGGTGCTGAACATCTCGCACTTGTATTCCTGCGCTGCATGCACACAGTTCCTGTTTATTTTGAACAATGATTTCTAGCTTGGAGCTTTGGAGCCTGCTCATGGTCACTTTCTGCTCCCAAGCCAGGACATCCAGTTCTCTGCAGCACTGAGCTGCACGAGCTGTCTCAGCTAGCACAGGTAGCATCCCATTTCAGGGTCCTTTCAGTGTTCCCCTTCCCACTTCCTATGTTCGCAACATCCATTGGCGCACAGCTGTGAGCAACCCTCAGTGAACACACACTAAGGTTAGAAAAGCAAAAGAGGCCTGTTTTAGCTGATGAATACCTGGAGGGGCTCAGAGGAGGCTGAGGGGCTGGGGCCTGCACCATCTGGGGAAGACAGGGCTGCCAGAGGATCCAACGTCCCCCTGCCTTATCAACAGGGCAGTGAACGAGGAGATGGAGCGACACTCTCATACCAGTGTATGGCAGGATGAGACACTATGGCTGAAAGGTGAAACAGGATAGTGTCAGGCTGGATATGAAGAACAATTTGTGGTCTATGAGGGTAAGTAGATGGTGGAGGAAGTCATCCAGAGAGGCTGTGACGGCTCCATTGCTGGAGGCTTTCAAGAGCTGCCTGGACAAAGACTTGAGCAACATGGTCTGGTCTCACAGGTGAACCATTTGGAGCTGGAGGTTGGACTACTGACCTCTTGACACCCATTGCAATCTAAATCCCACTATGGTCCATTTGAAAGAAGTTAATAAATTCAAGAATTCCGTTTATATAAAGATCTGCCTTCTCTCCGGTGCACCAGAGATGTTATTTCAGGACAAAGCAGATGTTTTCCTCTTCAAAGTACTCCCACTCATGCGTGCTTTGTAAAGGTGAAGGCTTAGGTGCCCCTGGCCTCTCTGCGTGGGAGCGGACTAGAAGCTTCCAGAAGGTCAGGTCATGCCATTTTGAAACATGGGGAAGCTCAGGCTGCTGTCAGATCCATGGTGACCTCACTGCAGCTCAATGCAAGATCTTCTTGTAATTGCCAGGCAGTTACGCCATTTGTTGCTGACAAAACAGAACCCATACCTGTTACAGGGAAAAGCCTTAGAGGCTTAATTTTTTAATGGCAAGATTCTCAGCACACACTTCCTTTTTAATGCAGTAAAAATGTATTAAGACACCTTTGAAATACCAGTACTTAATAATGGCCTTCAGACTAAAAGATACTTGCAGTTGCCTACGCACCATTTCAATTAAGATACATATAAACAGACATAAAACGATTTAAGCAGAAAATACAGTGTATTTTTGAACAGCTTGCAATTTAAGATCATAAAACTGAGAGTGACTGTAGGGCTCACAGCCTGTCACTGGTCTGAATTTAAATAACTATTAACAAATTTGACTGATTCAATTCAGTAAGTCTCGTGCTATTTCTCCATCTACCTTATGAATCCCACCACTGCACGTCATCTCCTTGCTATCATTCTTCATTGAATCACAGAATGTTTTGTGTTGCAAGGAGATCTTGAAGACCATCCCATGGGCAGGAACACACTCAATCTAGAAACCAAAAAGCCAGAGGCTCTAAAAGGCAGAGTGGTTTCAGGACCACATCAAGGCTGAAGCAAAGCCAAAATATTGTCAATGGAGACTTGAATTAATTTTCTGTCTACTTTATTTATTCAGTTGATGAACACAGGTCTCCATTTTCCTGAGACATAGACTCTGAACACAAACATGTTCTTTGGTAAGCCTCAAAATAAGAGAAGGGGCTTTCCATTATTCAGGCCAGAAGTACATAATCTTTTACATTTAAGAATATAAAAGCTTTAAGACTTTAAAAGCTTTCTTTATGAACAGTCTTCTTTTAAAGCATCAGATCAATGTCATTGGTGGTGAATAACAACTACGTATTATGATTTGTGACTCTTAACTCCTACATATATCATCGAATATCACAGAATATTCTGAGTTGGAAGGGACCCACAAGCATCATTGAATCGAACTCTTAACACTGTCTCCCCAGCGGGAATCGAACCTGGGTCTCCCACACGCCAGGTGGGGACACTTACCACTGTACTGAAGTGGATTTCAATATGCTGGGTTGGGCAGGACCAACTAGGACCACTGAGTCCAGCTCCTGGCCCTGCACTGCACACACAAAGAATGACACCATGTGCCTCAGAGCATTGTCCAAATGGTTCTTTAACTCAGGCAGGCTTGGTGCTGCTGCCCTGGGGAGCTTGGTACAGTGTTCAATCACCCTCTGGGTATAAAAATTGTTCCTAATATCCAACCTAAACCTCCCCTGACACAACTTCATGACATTTCCTTGAGTCCTGTCACTGCTCACAAGAGTGAAGAGACTGGTACCTGCCCCAACTCTTTCCCTCATGAGGAAGTTGTAGCCTTTAGCCTTCTCTTCTCCAGACTGAAGAAACCAAGTGTCCTCATATGACTTCCCTTCCAGACCCCTCATTACCCTTGTGTCTCTACTTCAGACACTCCCTAACAGCTTAATATCGTTATTATATTGCAGTCCCCCAAACTGCACAAATGTACTTTTAAGAGGACAAGGGGGAAGCTGTCCCACACAAACAAATAACAAGATCACCAGTTATCCTCAGGGGATGTATTAGTCATTTCTCAAAACCCAAAAAAGCACTCATTGCATTAAGGATAGTCGTACGTGGGTGTGTTGCCTACCAACACCCAGGGGGTGGTCGAATCTACCATCTGACCTTCCCCGTTGATATAGGGCGGTGCTGGCTGACTTTGGCCTCCCTGACTGGAGGTGGTGAGTGCTGGAGGCTGGAAGGGGCTGACTGCTACCCACATACTGCTGCTGGGCTCTGTGCCGGCTCCATACAACCCACTTAGATAAACCCCAAATATGCACCTGGGGAACACAGAGAGCAGCACAACTATGTAACTGAGTTAGGTATAACACAGAAGGGTGCCCAATACCTCTGAGGGTGAGAAAATTGCTGCTCATTATGCTAAGTAATGCCTTTTATCAGCATGTAAATAACTTTTCTTTGAAAGTAATCACCAAAGCATTCTCAACAGAAAATTAATATATCTGATTTGTTTATGTATTCACCTAATTTAGGGCAGAAGGATTTTAAACTGAAACTAGATATGAAAGCACATCACTAAAATTTTTCTGAGCCATGTGTTTAGATTCATATATATTTATACTTATACAAATGTACACAGAAGTACATGTTATGTCACTGTCATAGGTTGAATCAGATAAGATGTTAAATATACAGTCCGCTGCTGAATGTTACAAGAGCTTCCATTCTTCTCACTCTTTTTGACAGCCATACTTTTGGTGGGAAATTAAAAGTTAATTTTGGTTTTGTCCTTTTTTTCTCTTTCCTTATCAGCAGTGCCTCTGAGGCATGCTAAAGTATGCTGAAAGTCACCTTCAGTTTAGTCATATCATCCTGACACAAGTGATTTAGCCTCCATACTTGCAGAAGTAAACATAAGAAACACCCACTGACTGACAAATATTTCATCGGAATTCAGCCACATATTTGTTCCCGGGCATAGAGAGGAGGGTGTGTTAGAGGATGACCTCATTTAGTAAGGCATCATCATTTTAAGTTCACCACCATTTTATGCACAATACTATTATTTTTTGCACTCCCAACCTGTATCTTCATGTCTTCCTTTAAAGGTTGCAATATTTTGTGGTCTATTCCATGTACAGCTGACATGCACTAATGTTGCAGTGCTGTGATTTCCAAGGCAGATATGGACCTTTAATCAAACCTGATTAGGACAAGAATACTCTCATTTCTCCAAACTACTCCCACACCAAGCAGACAAGCAAATTTTGAATGCTTACATACAGAATCTAGACAAATGATGTCTAGAAGGGCACAACCCTGCATCCAGCTCTGCTGGGCCTTGTATTTTCCAGGACCAGTGGTGGTATCACTGCTCACAATGGTCAAAAGCTCTGGGCCATGATATCCGTGTAGGGGAATCTGTGCACTCACAGCTACTTTCACACAGAAATCCTGTGCTGAACTGGAGCCTGGAGCACAGTTGAAATAATTTTTAATACATTAATTAGTTGTGACTTGCAGATTTCAAGGTCTGTACAGTGAGGTAATGGTGGTGGCTTAATAGAGACAATAAAAGGTGAAAGTTAACAGAGATGAAAAAAAAATCGTGGCAATAAGGGTTTTAGTCTTTGAATGAGGAAAAAAAGTCTTAAGAAAAGGAAATAAAAATCTGGGATGTACCAATAAACTCGGTCAAACTGGGTCGTGAAGACATAGAACAACTTCTTCTGAAAGGTTTTAATACTCAGAGCATCAGACGGTATGTTTTGGGTTTTACAAGACAGAACTCACAGTTAAGGATTATTAAGAAAGGTGATTTCAGCAATGCCGTATCACCCAGATATGGGCTAGAAAGCCGTGTGAGAAACTGGAAGACTTGTAGCAGGTACAGTAAAGACCATGAGGCTACAGACAGAGAAGGAAGAATATATACACTGGAGGTGCTTTTAATATAGTATAGAAAAAATAAAGTACATATAAAAAATAATGAAAAAAAATCACCTCAGAGCCACTACATTCAAAGAAGCTTAAGACAGTTTCAGTGCTGTCCTGTATTTCCATGCATTATGTCCTCTGCTAACTTCACAGCAGACAAGGACTAAACCAGCTGAAAGTGCCTGTTCACTCCTACCTTGGCAAGAGTGCCCCAGATGATTACCTGGACACAGAGTCAAAGCAAGAAGTTTACAGACTTGACCTACGGTTCATTCAAGTCTATCTCCTCTTTGCTAAGATTATCTCCCATCTTCTGGTGAAAGATTTGATAGAGAGTGTAGAGTTTATATCTCTTTGAAAAATACCTTGTCATGTAGTGCCTTGTTATCACAACAATGGGAAAGAAAAATCACCTAAGTTCATGTGATCCTTTCTTTCTGACTCACATTTACCCACTCCCAAGCCTTTGCACGCTGTTGTGAACCTTGGCAAGCTATTCTCATTTTCACATCAGATCTATGTTTTGACTCAACACTAACAGCAGAAAAGGTCACAGAAAAATGATACTGGATACTCAACCATCTAAAGGAGATTTCTCACTAAATTTTAGGTGTGGGGGGAAAGTTATGCACTAGCCATTTAAAATAAGATTAAAATACATTCTCCAACAAAAGGAGCTATTGGTGACCATGCAACAGAACTGATACAAGAAGAATTAGACAACTTGGATTTACAGTAAGCTTAGCGCATTTTGAATGAAGATGTACCATACAAAATGTACATTGCAAAATGCAATGAAAATTTTACCATTCAACAATATTTCATGTGACATTCTTTACCTCACTATCAAGCAAAATAGACCACTTTGTGAAAAACATTTTGAAGAGGTTATACCTATCAGAGCTGTCTCATTTAGCATGGTGAGAACAGGATTCAAGACCTGCCCATGCAGATACAGCAATTACGAACATGAGGCAGCTTCATGAACTTAAATGAGATTGCACAACAGATTAAAGTATTTGAAGGCTAAATCAGCTGATCCCTAGAAAACCCGAACTCATTGGTTTCAAAGCTTTCTTTTACTATTTTGACATCAATATTTAGAAAGTACTAGCAATAAAACCAGCAAGTATGTAGATGCCATGTCAGAGAGCATAAACATATACAGTGATCCCCCCGAATTCGCTGGGGGTCGGGTCTGGGCAGGTCCCGCAAGTTATGAAATCCGTGAAGATACCGAACCCATGAATATTGAACTACTTCCCGCCTGTAGCCACACACCCTCCACTAATGCAAGGTCGGTCCTGGGAGTGGTTCGCACTGTAGCACCTCATTAAAGCGGAGGAAGCACCCTTTGGTGATTCCTCACCACGAAATCCAGGATCTGGGACATTCTGCGCGCATGCGCGGTCTCACAACTCGCTGAAAATCCAACTGCAATTAATTGAATATGCGGATATGCGAGCCATGAATATGCGGGGCTTCACTGTACTTAAATCCTGCTGCAAGTGTTTTAGGTTGACCAATGTATCAGAAAGTGAGGAGGACTTCAGCCTATGGAGGTGCTTTCCCAAATCAGAGCACAGACTTCGCGTGCCACTTTGTGTTGCGATATGCAGCTGATATGGGAACACCTCTGCCCTTGTGTGTGTTCCCCATCAATGCAGAAAGGTCTTCTACGGTAACAGAGTTTTCAGGAGAAGGAATGAAGTTGGAGTTTGGGGATTTATTTGTTTGTTTGTTTTTAAAACTCAAACCTAGTCTAGGCTTGTGTACTTGAACCAGAATCCATTTTCCATTAATCCAGCCTGGGTCAAAACCAGAACCTGTAACTAATCTGTGTAATTTAACTTGTAGATTTAATTTTGAATTTTATATTCCTACAACAAATATTTGTTTGCAGAAATTGTTTAGCCAATCAAACTACGTAGCACATAAATCAAACTGAAGTGGAAGCAAAATTAATGAAGGACTAATAGTCAGCAAATTAGTCACTGAGCTCTATCCAATGCCTTCTTTCCAAGACAACATCTGAATAATGGTGATACTTTTTCCCCCTGCCCTTGCTTTTTTTTTTAATTTTAAGGGGGAGGTTTACTTCATAAATCATCATATCACTAGTTAAAACATTTTAATTGCATTTTACATACACTTCAGGCATATGCCTATGTAAAGTATAAGCACATACAAAAACATGCTGTATTTTCATCTCCATTTTGAAGACATCATCTACAAATTCTTATTTTGTAAGCACTTGAATTTTTTAATGGTTTCTTCTCCTTTCTATGACACCTGCAACACTCTGGCAGGGTTTATGTTCTGTAAAGGGCCAATACAACAGCAAAAGCTAAAATTTTGGATATTTTGACAAACACACAACAGTCAAATCCAACTTGATTGGATTAAAAAAATCTTATCAACTATCTTAGGCATTACTTTGAAAAATTCAGATTCAAATGTGAAAGAGCAGAATAAATTATATTTGAGAGTTCATCAAATGCATTAAAAAATAATAGCTAACTTGTTTGAAAAGTCATATTTACCACTCACGTAAAAGATTTAAAAATTCAACCATCCTTATTAGTGCTTTTATTCCTTCCACCTAGATTTTCTTCTTTCTTTCATATTTCTTCCACTTGCTTTACTATGTCTGTCCTTTTCCTTCTTGCTGATCTAACTCTACATACCTCCATTAATTAAATATTGCCCTCCTTAAAAACCTTCTCTTCTTGCTTCTCTCTATCTACTGAAGTATTTTCAGTTCATTTTCCTGGCCTCCACCTTCTTTTGCCTGTTATAACTTAGGGACCACCTTGCATGGGATAGGTCTCAGACTCTCTCCTAGGCCTGTGGCTTCACAGGGAGGTGGTCTCTGCAGGGTGTCCTGGCCATGCTGCTGCCAACACATCGGGCTTTTGGGTCAGGAGCACCAGCACCAGCTGTTACACACTGGTTTCCTTCAGGACAAGAGCAGGGAAGGAGCCCTTATACTTGACCTTTGCGAGGGCTGGTGTGGGCTACCCCAGCCCTGCAGACACAAGAGCTGAGTCTCAGGCTCCAGTACCAAGATTTACTCTTCTAGTCTTTGCCCTGTTCTAGCTCTGGTTTAATTTTCTCCTCACAGATCTTTAATCTGCAAGCCCTCCCTTATTATGTGACCCAACAAGAACACAGGGGGTGTTTTTCCTGGCCTCTTAGAAGGGGCTTGTCTCTCCCATAGTCTGGCACACATCTCATACATGGAGATTTCAGAAACTTTCCAGCGAAGCTCAGAAAGTGGGCTGTGTGGTTGTGTCCAGACCTGAGACCACAAACGCCACTGGCGCTAAGACACCACCTCTGCTTTGGAGGGATACAAAGATACCAACAGTGCCACTTTACTCCTGAGCTGAATCCTTGCTAGCTTGCAAAAGGTTGCCTGGAACTGGGCTGAGGAGGTAATGCCCTCTGCTTCAGGTTGACCAAAATTCAGTATGCTGTTCCTTATCTCCAGCCCTCCCAGTAAAGCTCTTGTACACTCGTGAATGGGAACACGATGCTATTTGCTGCTCCGGCTTTGCAGGGAACAGCCTCCAGCAGCAGTGTCCACATATATATATACAAACAGGAGTGCATTAAGCCACAGGACTGTCCTCATGCTCAGACTCAGTGAAAGCCCTGCTAGTTTGTCTATTTATGGTATGTCCAAGTCACCTATCACCATGGTAGCTAAGCAGAGAGGAGAAAATGCTGTAGACCAGAGCAGATCAGACAGCAGCGCTTGTAAGACATAACCACAAGACTGTATGTCACATCCTCCCCTGGCTGCTGCCATGACCCATTTATGATTTCTATCTGAAAGCTGTACATTATGGAAAATTAACATACCCAAACTACACTCTTCAAAGACCTTACGCTAGCAATACTGGAAATCAGAATACAAAAGCAGGCCAGAAAATGGCAACACAATATTTAAACTAAAACAGAAATCAAATCTCATTGAAATTAACATTGTAAAATACACACGGCAGTGAGCCAATCTAAGAGGAATGCATTCAGCTCACAGAGTGCCTTAAGCAACTTCAAAGGGGGAAAAAACCCCCCATATTTAAAGTATGTACAGAAGCAGCTCAGGTTTGTCATCATCACAGAAAACTGGAGTGGGAAAACCCAGGATGGATGACAGCAGGGCTTGGTCTGTCCTGGGCAGGTGCAGGTCACCATGGCATTTTGTGACCTGGGGCTCTCAGCCTTCTCACTCCCTCCTGTGTCTTGCTAAGCCTCACAAACACTCTCCCCACACAATTAGTGTGCTCCCCTTACACTGCTGGCTGCCACCCCTGGGGTTTAAAGCAGGCAGCACTGTGGCAGAAGGTTTTCGGGGGGGTTCTTCTGCTGCTGCTGCTGCAATCTGCTGCCTTCAGCAGGGTGATCAGTTTTAGTACTTTCATATAGGTTACCAAATCTCCCAACCACCCACACTGAGAGCATTTTATTTCACAGAGAGGGGCAGTCTCAGAATAAGGGAGCTGGACTTTAGACACAGTTTAACTGGAAGATGCATTCCAGAGCCTCCCCATGTGTGCTCAGTTGCTAGTAGGAGTTCAGGCTGCTAGAACTAGCCCAAGGCAAGAACTCTCACAGCATACACAGTGTGTCACTGGCTCTTTGGCACTACAGTCCCACTCCTATGGCACTGCACTGCTTGTCTGAGTCCAAAGTTTGGAGTCCCCAGCATAGATATCTTAAGTGAAATAATGTCATGGACATTACTTGTGTTTCATCCCTGAGGCATTTAGAGAACTCACTCTCTTCTCACCTACAATAATGACCTTACTATGAGAATTTGGCCCAGAATCAAAACCAGAGGTCTGAAGGCAGGTGCATCTCAGGAGGCAGAGAAATACCCTGATTCAATCTCCCTCCAGTTTATTGACTGAAAGTTGCACTTCTTTCTCCTTTTATATGCATCGACATACCCATCAACAGAATGTTAAACACGTTACTATTATTTAATATTTTCTTTGGCGGTTGCCCACAGAGAACATGTGATCTGACATCCAGAGATTTCTGTAAAGTACAGAACTGCGGTGACTCATTTCTGTAAGAATCAGCACCTGTGACCAAAGAGGTCAATGCTTACTTATGAACAAACCAGTTAGAAAATTCTCTGATTTGTCTTCTTGAAGATGCCCTGAAAAGACCAAAGCCTAAAATTATAATGAGGCTTTATTTTTTGGCAGTGCCAAAAGTCCCGGGCAGTTCATACAGACTGTGGCTCTCCAGTTTCCTAAGCAGATCTGTCAAACTGGCCCTGTCTGCCCCAAGTAACTACAGGTCTTTGGACACAAGATATCCTAACCTTAATCAACTCCGGTTTCTGCCTCTCTTACTAGGAAAAGGGATTAACTGGTGGGATAATCAGACATTGTTTACTCTCCTGTACCCTATGCGGAAAAAGATTAAGGCTAACCCCCCATGACAATGAGGTTGGAACTAGATGATCTTCAAGGATCCTTCCAACCAAACCATTCAATGATTTTGCGAAGGCTTTATTAATTGAGTATTTCAAGTTAGTAAGCCTGAAGCACTTACTGAAGCACTTAAATGTCCTAATGTCTTTTTTCCTTTTGCTAAACCACTGACCTCCCTGCAGCTCTCAGAGGTTTTGACTGTTGCTCTATGAATGTATATCCTCTGATAATCCAACCTTTATACCTTGAACCAAGATTAAAAGTGTTACTGGAGTAAGAAAATTACCTTAAGGAAAGTTTGGAAAGAGTTAAGAATAAACAATAGGATTTCTGTATTACCAACTGAGTCAAAACTCCAAGCAAAGCAGAAGAGCAAGGAGAAGGAATAGTGAAATATTAAATGCAGTTGCTTCTTCTATTTACAGTTTAATAATTCAAGACCCATATTTATTTATTCATACTAATTGACCGATGAAGTTATGCTGTGGAATAGCTGAAGAGAAACTAATTGCTGTCTCATTTTATTTTAATAGTATATTAAAACACAGGCCAGACAGGAGACCTCTTCTCGACTTTTGCTGATGTTTTCTGCCCTGAGACACTGGCAACTGTCCAGGGACTTGCCTACACTGATATTTAGGGCTAACCTTAGGAGTCAGATTAGGTGATTGTGCCTTTGGCTATAATGGAACACAAATGTGCAGCTCACTTATTTTTGAAATCAATCTTTCCTTCTTTCCATTTTTTTCCTCACTTAGGTTCTGTTATCGTTTGCTGTGCAAAGGGGCCTTAAAGTAGATGTAAATGAATTTTACAAAACCCACACAGGACTCCTTAATACCATTGGAGTAACTGGGGCTTAACTGCAGTGAATCCTGAAGCACACTATCTAAATAAAGGCATTCCCAAGCACTTCTAGAGTCTCATAATTAACACTCCCACAAGCAAAATGAGACAAAAAATGTGCAATACGTGTCCTGCCATAGACTTCTCTGTCAGTTCCCCACACAGCTTCCATGCTCTCCTCACAAATACTTTGATAGTACTCTCCTTTTTCCTCTCTCTCCCTGCCCCCCACCATGCACCCTTCCTCTCTCCCATCCTTGCCCATTTCCCACACACTCCCAGGCTTTCATTAGCAAGAAGGCTGCTACTATGGATAACAATGGAGACCATATGCACAGAAACTCATCTGTTCAGCTACCCACTTGGGGTGGGGAGCTGCCCTCCCCATGGACACCACCTCTGATACTGGGGAATGAGGGGGAGTAGCGTGGAAAGCAAAAGAGCAGAGCCGCAATCACTGTGCCACAGACCTTGGCGGAGGAGCCAACAAGCCTAACCAAAAATTTGTCAGTGTTCCATGGTCTTGCCTCACATACTGCAGCCCTGCCAATTTACATACTCTTTGCATAGATACAAATAAGCTCAGAAGGTGAAAGGCAACAGGTCCTTTGAGTGCAGATCCTTTCATCTTGGAGATTGCTAACGACAGACATAAAGGCAGCTTATGATCTTGGTTGTGCACATTCCTCCTTTGAAGAGCTACCCCTCTCCCAGGTCAGACTTTGCCATTTAGCACTCATTACCTTGTAAGGTCTGCTCCTCCCTTCAGGGTTTCGTCCCTCTGTAGAGCAAAAAAGCCATTTCCCTCCCTTCCCAGGAATCTTAACTAAATTTTTCTGTGTGTTTGCTTCCCCACATACACTCCTTCAGACATACTACCATTTTCACTTATGTTTGTTTGAATGCTTTCAAAGTTATCTTTCATTGCATTTTTACTTTGCATAGGTCACAAGCTGACCTTCATAAACTTAGTGTGTATCAGAATTTGAGTGTACTCGTATTTTCTGCTCAGTGTAATGTGCAGAGCTACACCTGTACTGCTATTTTGAGCAGAGATGGCACTGTCTCTTTTGCACTAGTATATCGATTCCATACTTAGAACAATCAAGGAATGACTTTCATCCCTCTATATCTATTTGCAGGATGCCAAATCCTCCTGTCATCTTCCCAGCTCTGATACTTAACAATCTGGGCCAAAAAGTCTTCCCTGATTCTTCATCATTGTTTGATTTGTTTCAAGCCAACCAATTGACATCAATCCAAAAGATCACTTCACTAGTACTGCATCTCATAATTTAAATATGTGAGGACCTCTTGCTGTTTGAGATCCAGATAGGACCTGAGGGAGGATGGATGGATATACATGGGCTAAGCATGTTCCAAGGCTCTGAATTTGAGCTTGTCTGCTCAGCAGCAGCTCAGCAAGCAGGCAGAACAAGTGCAGAACAGCCCGTGCTCCTGCATGTAAACTTGCTTTTACACATATCTTATCACTCTTGTTTTACGCATGTCTTGTTGCTTTTCTCCTTTGACCTCCAGGAATCCTAGCAACCTTCCCCAGGACTAGGTCTGATGGGAGTTACCACCTCTACCTCTTCAGCCCTGTGATATCACCCCCCCCTGATACCGGCAATGGGGTGAAGAGTCTGGAAATTCATTCAGGAGGCAAATATTAGCTTAAAATCCCTCTTAGCTACAACTTCTGCTTGAAATCTTAGCAACAGCTCTCCCACAGGATCCCACTGACTGCTGAGTTAGGCTGAGTGGGACAACTCTGTGTCCTCCCCCTGTGTTGTGCCCAGTCATCCCACATTGCCGCTGGCAGACAAGACCTTGACTTCCAAATCCCTGTAAAATCAGCTAACAAAAACAAGTTATTAGAGGTATATTTGGTCACTGAAAGCAGATTACAAATTACCCACATTCAGCACTTGGAAACAAGATTATTTGTGACATAACAGATAGTCACTCTTGTAATCCAGATCCTGTAAACACTTGTTAGTTGTCCACAGGCAAATGTAAATCTATGCCAGTGAAGCTGTTTTTAGGTAGAGGCGATCACGAAACACCAGAGACTAACATATGACCCCTTTTCTGTGCCACTAATACTGTTCCCTGAATGTGTTCCCTGATAACCTTAACCTAAATGTTGCCTGCACCTTCAATGGCCCTAGCACTGCATCTCTGGGGAATTCTTTTATAAACCAAAATCATGTACTATAACAGTGAGCGGAATTTTTGAGGGAAAAACTAATTCTAAAATAACATGACATAGAAGACTTGATTAACCTGGCCTCAGTTCCAAGAAGCTGTTGACTACATTGTTAAATGATTTTAAAATACATAATAATAATCAAAGACAGAAATCAACATTTATGACTCTGGCACATCAGGTTTCTTCCATCAGCCCTTCCACCACCTCTTTCCCAAATCAGGAAATTTCAAGGGCTGATTGATTCCAATGTGGCATCTGAGGAGTGTGATAAATCGCAAAATTGTGCATCAAGAGCAAATCTCTGCAGGGTATTCAACTATCCAAGTCATCACGTAAAGTTGAACAGAGAGCCAGAAGTGAGATGCCAGGGGAAGTCTGGATGTACCAACACCATGCCACCAGGATCTAAGCAACAGTCTCACTGCAGGGGGTTTGGATTGGCACATATGCAAACATAGACGTTTTCCCTTAAAGAGGACTAGGGACAGCCAAGGCAGTGAGGGATTCTGCAGAGCAACACAACAAAAACATGAAGGGGATAATCCTATTTGTTCAGTTAAACTGATATTAGTACTTTATGAAAATGATGAGGTAGGAATCAAAGGCTGTTTAGCCAAGGCTTTGGTACTCATTATGAAAATAGCACAGCAACATCACTGAAGGCATTTTCTAGCAATCATTCTGTGCCCTCACCTACATACTGCCCATCTGTTGAGAGCAGAAGATTCCAACAAGGTGGGAAATGAAGAGCTGGTTCCTGCTCGTTTCACAGACCAGAACTTGAGCTCACTGCTCTGAGAATGGTAGTGCTTACTTATGTTTTCATTATTTAAGCTTTGTGGAAAATTTTCCATGACAGCCAGAGGATGTAGGAACATGAGAGTTATGTTTTAAGTCATGATTAAGTCACAGTGAAACACTCACCTGGCATATGCATTTGCAGAAGTAATGGGCCACAAGTAAATGTCTCCTGTATAAGTCTGAAAAGGCTGAATAAATTCTTTCAGTGTCAGAGATTTTGATACTGAGTTATCTTCAAAAATGGTGTGAGCAGAGTGGAGAGTCATAGGAGGTAATTCCAAAACAAAAGGAAATACATGTTCTGCTGTAACAACTGCTAGCTAGGGAGATAATGCAATATAATAACTCTCTTATAAGAAATTACTTACTCATTTTCTTGATACTACGTAGTTTTAATACATTCATAAATCTGAAGAAGCTGAAGTAACCCATTCTAGGAAACCGTAACATACTTAAATTGCTTACAAGATTTTTGAATACTGCACACATAATACTTTGGATCTCATATCACCACCAACTTAAGAACAGTTCAAAACTGCTCAGTGCATATTTCTTACTTTTCAGAGCACACTACACAACTGATCCCACCTGAGAGCACCTTGGCAGGGAATACATTTTTCAGATACGCGAAGGTTTTCCTAACCCTGAGCTCATTCTTTCTTGGCCTTGTCCCTGGCAGAACAGATGCCAGGACTCTCATGGAGCTGGTGTGGTGTCAGAGGGGGGCCGTGACACATGACCGCCCCTCTCTGTAGTGGCAGCTGGGTGGCTGTATCTGTGCAGCTGAACCACGGCAGGACCCTTCTGCTGCTGCCCAAGGATTCCCCTCCTCTGGGAGGTTTCTCCAAGGGCCAAGTTGGCTGGCAGCAGCAGGAAACAGTCCCAACGTGCTGTGAAACCAGGGCCATAATATGTTAATGTGAAGACTTTTTCCAAGTAATCTTTACCATCTGTTGTCTCACATTGATGTTAGTATTAATAATTTATAGGCCTTCTCCTAAGGCTGAGGAGGAAGCTGAATGCTAAGCTCTAAGACAGAGACAGCATCAACTTTTTTGATTTTAATGAGATTGATGCTGCTCTAGACGATAGCCTTGCCCAGGGAATATATGGTTCTGTTCAACTTTCTGCTGCTGTTGCTTTTGTAAGCCTTTTACTGAAAATAGTGGTGGCAAGATACTTATTTTAGTACAGTTCCTCTGTTGCTTCTTTCCTTCTAAAATAAGGCATGCAGCCTCTCTGGTACATAAGCAATGTACATGTAAAGGTCAAAGGCAAAGCATAAGCTGACAATATAAGTTGTATTATAGGATGCAGTTACTGGCAGGCAAGAGCACGCAAGGTTCCTTCTTCTGCTATCTGAGGCAGTGTTAGGCTGGAGGAACACAGTTGTGCTACCAGTTTAAGCAAGCAGAATCTCCTTGCTATATTTAACCTTGATTTCCTCAGAGAACAAATACGCAAATGACAAAATGTGATGCACAGCAAACACTGCTTTCATAAGGGAGAACTAAGTTATAGTCCCAAACAGTCAACAGCCTTTCCTACTCACAAGGCTTCACTTTAATCCCTTATTTACAGGATTAATAGCAGACTTACAGTTCATACCATCTTACTCCCCTTTTACACAAACCAATCTAGTTGCTTTCACAGAGGGACAGGTGGATTAATAGTCTTAGTCAAAAGCTATGGTGATAATGCAGAAAATCAGCCAAAGCGAGGGATTCCAGGGTGGAAATGGACAGCTGGAAGATTACTATCAAAGCCATGCAGTGACTTCACCCACTGATAGAAATGTGAAATGCATGGGAGACCCTTCTGCTTCTAAATTGAAAAACAAAACCCCTGAAAGATAAACAAGTACAGTAAAGGAATAAGTCTCTCTATTAATAAATGCTTAACAGAGGATAAACAAGTGAAGGAATAAAGAACTTGTGAAGCTCAGAAATGTGGAGGCATTTGCTGAAACATAACTCCACTAAGAAATGCCAAGCTCCGACAGACTGTTATACAATCTTTGATTCCTTTTAATAACAGTTGAAGGTCAGATGCCGCAGCTCTTCCTGGAAATCCTAAAAAGACTGGGTGGCTCCCCAAGTTAGAAAGGAACTGCTCCGTCGTATGTTGTGCAACACTGAGCTATTGACTAATGTATATTATGTTACCTCCAACAGCTGACTCAGACCCAGTTGTTATAAAAGGCTTTCGCACTCGGGCGAGCAGCACGTAGCAGTCACACGCCAACAGGCGCGGGGCCACCGGACCCCGAGCGGGCTGGGGATGGGACTGGGGATGGGACTCGGAAGGTCGGGGAGGTCAAGCTGATTACCTCCGCCAGCCCCCCCAGCCCTCCCGGCGCAGGGCTCAGCTGGGTTACCCGAGTTCACACCGAGCTATTGACATTCAGCTGCATTGCTTACTCATTACCGGATCAGCAGGGACTGTCTGGGGTGGGAAAGTTAACCCTTACCCTGCCTGGGCATAAAAAAGTCCTTAAAAAAAAAAAAAGTCTAGGAACCGCAGGCTGGCGGGGTGTCCCTTCTGAGGCGGCGCTGCTCCCTAGAAAGGGGGTGGTGGAGGAAAGAAGGGGAAGTGCCCCAGGTGAGAATTCACTTCCAAAGAGGAAGGAGAAATGACGCCTGAATCCAGTTTTCACATTACCAACTACGTGTATTCGCCGACTCCTGTGTTAAGGCAAGCAGGGGTATGGGATGCACATTTATCAACGTGACCCAACCCCGTTGCCAATCCATTAAGATGCCGATGCCTATGTTTTCACTCTCAGTTTTATAAATGTTCATTAAATGATTGGAAATCTTGTAATGGCACGTTTTTCTTAATGAGTCACACCTCCACTGTTCAGACCCCACCTAGACTACTGTGTCCAGCTTTGGGCCACCAGCATAAGCAGGGTGTGGACCTGCAGGAGTGAGTGCTGAGGAGGCCAAAAGATGGTTAGAGAGCTGGAGTACTCTCTCACAGGTTGAGAGAGTTGGGCTTGTTCAGCTTGGAGAAAAAAAGGCATCAGGGAGACCTTAAAGCCCTTCCAGTACTTAAAGTGTGCTACAAAACAGCTGAAGAGGAACTTTTCTCAAGGGCATGTAGTGACAAGTGTTGATAACTTTAAACTGAAAGAGGGCAGGTTTAGATTTGGTATTGGGAAGAAATTCTGACTGTGAGGATGGCGAGGCACTGGAAGAGGTTGCCCAGAGAAGCTGTGGGTGCCCCATTCCTAGAAGTGTTCAAGGTCAGGATGGATGGGACTTTCAGCAACCTGGCCCAGTGGAAGGTGTCCCTGCCCATGGCACGGAGATTGGAACTAGACGATCTTTAAGGTCCCTTCCAACACAAAACAAGTCTGTGATTTTACGTGAAAACCTTAGTACATTTTTAGGATAACTTCCAGTGCTTGTGGTTTCACATTTTAGGGCTCATAATCAAGATTAAGTATAAAAATTCTCCAAAAGGTGAGGGAGGGAATTATTGTTGCTGCCTCATGGTCCTGTTAGGCAGTACAATGACTTCCCGGTAATGACATACTAATTTATGGCTTCTGAAGTTAGAAGTAATCTAATATATCATCACAGGCCACTGAGAGATATTAAGTTTGTTTTATTTGGTACTTTAAAATAAAATAAAAATATTTCTGCTGTATAATAAGAGGTGTAATTCTCTCTTTTCCATCAAGTCAAATGCTCCCCTGTAAAAAGAACTGTATCATTCTATCACAGAGAAGAGCAGATGGCGAATAGCAGGTATGCGAAATGTTCATACTTCTTTATTTCACCTTCCACTGTAATTATATTGCATGCCAGGCTCCAAATGAAGCATTGAATTCAGACACCAGAATTTGGTGGAGATGACCTTTGCAAAGCTTTAAACATTAGTTCAATTTTGTGACATTCTGAGTGTAATTTATACTCAACACAAAACATGCCAGATACTTAGAGGTACATCAGAAAAGGCAAAGGTCTTATCACAGCTTATAATCACAAATGGAATTTTCAAATAAACAATGAAATATAAGTTAAAAGCCAGCAAGGTTTGGTTGCATCTAGCTAATGCCTTAATTAATCTTTATTAGTAATTTCTAGTATTGAGGGCAGGGAAAGTAGGATTTATGGCTCTTTTCAAAGAAGAGCCAAAAAAAATTAGTTGGATTGGGCCAGTGGATTGATACCAAGAATAGGGAGAGAAAAGACAGGACAGGTTCTTTGAAAATGGCAAATGAAGTGCTTCTGCAGATGAAATGTACTAGAAATATAGAAAGACATTAAGATGGGCATGTCCATGAAGACAAGAGGGGAAAAAAACCTTAAATTTAATAGGAAGGCCGGCAGAAGAACTTGAAGAAGAATGGGATTTGATCCGAGTGAAAGGTAAGATAGGTAAAATATCAGGGGTCAAAAGAGAATGTATCACTTACCTATAACTTTAGAAGTACTGGCATATTTGTTGGAAATAGGGGAGAAAATATGATTGTGTAAATTTTAAGGCTGCATGACAGTTGAAAGGCTTGGATGAGAAAGAGTAAATCAAAAAAAAAGAGGATATACTTACAAGCTTAATGAGCATCAAGGAAGAGAAGGAACTTTAATTAAAGTACTTGAGTTTCACAGTTTGTTGGCATGTGGTTTTCCTTCTGCAAAGGGATATTGAGGAAGTTCAGCCGGCAACATAAAGGCAAGCTGTGAGCAAAGCAGAGTGGAAATGAAGTTCAATTGCTGAGTTTCCAGAGGGTAGTTGAAGATGTGGAAGTGTGTCATAACATAGGAATGGAGGAAAACAAGAAGTGTATGGCATTTCTGGAAGCTGGAGAACAGGTGGCTTTCAGGAAGGGAGGATGTGAGTCACCCTAAAAGGGAAGGGATAATGGGCTTGCTGGTGACTTTCCTGGTAATGGTGGAAACCATTTCTATGGACAAGAGGGAACAGAAACCAGATTTTACAGTGGCAGAGAGAATTACTAGGGTCAGAAAAAGTGGAGTTGTGGGGGGTTTTGTGATTGGGAGATTTTTGTGTTTTGGTTTTTTATTTGAGACATATGCAAGCAAAGAAAGAAAGCATATGGAGTGGCACGTGAAAACGGGGCTGAGGTCAAGAGAGATGGTAGGGGAAACAATAACATGTTTCAGAAGCAGAGAAGAGTGGTTGAAGATGTCTCATTGTTTCTTCATGCTCCTCCATCTGCCAATATCCATCTGTTGGTTTTTTGTTGTATGCTCAAATGTCAACTCCAGTAACTGTTTAATGTAAAATGGATAATCATGTCTGTCTCCCTTTCTTACTAGTTTTAAGAAGGATAAAAAGACCAGATCATCCACACAGTGCTGGAAGGATGGGGAGGACCCACTTGTTCTCTGCTGCCTAGAGCTTGGTGATTAAAGGATGCTGTTCTGGGAAGCAGAAAAGGTCAGATGTGAATCCATAAACCTGAGAAGGCCCCTGAACTTGTGAAGGGGGACTCTGAAGCCCATAAAAGTGCTTAACTTAGCCCCATTCTATAAAAGGCACTGATATCATGACCAAATCCTAAAGGAAAGGTGCAACGGGAGAATGTGCACTTGGGAAGATATTCCTTACCACCCTGCAGCCTGGTGCTTGGTGCCAACATTATCCAGGAGGTGAGATGTTGAAGTTACCTGCTCTTAGTGTCTCTCTGCATCTGCTCTATCCTTGGTGCCCTGATTGCTTTGAAACAAACCCCGAGGCATCAAAGTGCTCTTGTAGATGGTGGCTTATGAACCCAGCTGGGAAAACTATTCCTGCTGGCTGTCTTCTCTCATGCCTTGGCTGTAGGTCACCTTTTACATTGCAGAGGTGGCTGGTCAAGGTGTGTCCTGGCTAGCTGAGGGGAAGGTGCACCCTTTTGTGCTGCCTAAGAGGTAAGTGGGGGAGCAGAGCATGTGGAGAATGGTGATATGTAGCATAACCTCTGCATGATCTTCTTATAACCATTTGCCTCTCCCACACATTGCAGGAGAGAGGAAAGTACCCTGTTGCTGGTGCCTTCGATTTTCTCTGGGAGGCAGGGAATTTGCACAACTTCAGGGGTCATTAAATCATGGTAAAGTAGGAGATGTGCCCCCTTATGTCACCATCTGCTGGCAATGACCCACTAGGAATATCCACTCCACCAGTCGTTTTCCCTCTTGGCAAAGCTCAGTGGTCATAGCCTGGCCGCCTTGGCATGCAGCAGCATAGAGCTGAGTCAGTCTTTCCCAGGTCACTGGGAATCAGTCCACGCCTGCTGCATCCCCGATTCACAGTGGCATATCTGTAATTATGATTCTCACTGTTATGTTTGTGATATTAGTATTTTTCTTGCTCTAGCCAAGACTCCTACTCTGTTCATGCATGAGCCTGTCATGCTATACAATTAGGGTGGAGTCAGGGCCTGATCTGTACTATAATTATAAGTGAGTCAGTTAAAACAGGTTTGTCTCCTGACCTGCATCAAAAATAGTCCTATATTTTTTAAAGCAAATGGGATTTTAGGTGTATTCTTCAACCATACAAATACACTACTCTTGTGTGGGATTTAAACCGGGTTCACTTCGGATAAAGCAACGCTTTTTTTAGCATAAACAGCAAATTGTCCAAACTAGCTGTTCATTTGCATTCCCTCTCAGCTTCAAGCACCCTCTCTGAATGTCAGCTATTTCCCCCTTACATTCCCTTCCCACTTTGTGTGTTTGCAGTTTCCTGGCGTCCTTATCATATAGCAATGAATCACGCTGGAGTGAAGATGTTGAATTGAGATACAAAGTGGAACTGGTTCGGCCAGTCCTTAGTAATCAGGCCTCTAAACAGGGAAATGCATTTAAATAGGTCAATGAATCTTACATGTCTGTGCATCAGGA
Source organism: Pitta sordida (assembly GCA_013390025.1). Taxonomy (NCBI): domain Eukaryota; kingdom Metazoa; phylum Chordata; class Aves; order Passeriformes; family Pittidae; genus Pitta; species Pitta sordida. The sequence goes on from WEKX01011817.1 coordinate 294,419, forward strand.
ATTATCAACAATGAAGACCTGTTGAAGAACAATGAAGAAGTCAGGGGAGGAATTATTTCCAACCCAAAAGTTCATCAATGCAGCAAACGTTTTGTTTACATTTACATTTAAAATGGTGGTTTACCTTCCTGTCTTGTTGAGGGACTTTCAAACTGTAATAAAAGATTCTTTATTTTTTACTTTTTTCTTTAATATGAAAAATAATGTCTTTCAAATTAACTCTACGATCCTGTTAGAGTTAGAAAGGTGTTTATCTAATCTCCCATCTGCCAAAATACAGTTATAATTCTTAGTCTTTATATTTGCCACATGCCTTTTATAGTGATGGCAATACTGTGAAATGTTGTATCACAAAGCTAATCAAATTACGAATGGAAAGCTTTTCCCTCGCTCCATTCTTTTAGGCTTCCATGGATTATGTCTGCTAAGGCACTCTCTGGAAACCCCTAAAGAAGCCAGGCACATCCAGCAGGAGAGTCTCAACCTGGGAAATTAACATTCTTTGTCTATTGATACAGCCTAGACCCAGGAGTGAAGGGAAGGAACAACTTGGGATGTGAGGAGTAGAGAGGTGTGATGAGTTGTGATGGCAGAGGGCCTGCCTAGGATAGGAGTGTCCTGCTGCGCTGCTGGCATGGATACCTCTGCAGCACCCACTGTGGGACACATCCTGTGCTGGTGAAAGGAGATGACCCGGTGGCACAGCCACACCATCTCCCACAGTGACCCATCTCCCTCAGGAATGTTACTAACAGGGTCCAGTGCACCCTTTTGTTGTGGGGTTTGTGACCCAAGCTGGGGGAAATAGTTCCTGGTTTCTTGTAGCTCTCAGCTGATGGGGCCATGGCAGAGTTTTTCAGCTAACACCTACATCTAGTGACATCTATAAGGATTTATTTCTGACTTTCAGCCCAGTTTCCCAGCTGTTAGTCCGGGATGGCATTATATGAGCGTATTTAAAATATTTTTCTCTGGTTTGGATTTCTAGGCATTGAAGTATCATTATGAATGCACAACTGTGGTGCATTTATATCTGTTAAACCTTTTGTCACCTCCTCTTCTTCTACGTTTCTTTCTTGAGGAAGAGCTCTGAAATTACAAGTGTTTGAAAGATGAAGTCAGGCTTTTTGTTGACAGTTCTTATTTTGCATTCAGTTCAATACAACTCTTGCAGAAGACATTCAGGACAAGCCTTCAGAATAAGTCTACCTAAAGTCCAGTCCTGTATTCAAATTCTAAAGGTCCAGTTTGCTGTAAAGCATGTGCCTTTATTACTTAACATAACTCTCTGACATTACTTAAATGTACCTGTCTTGCATAACATCTGTCTGAGGCTGTCTTTAAAAACACAAAAAGGATTTTCCTAGAATAAGTGTTTAAAAACTGGACTAAGATAAGACTATGTCCTGGTTTGGACACTGTTGG
>WEKX01011827.1:0-35987 GCA_013390025.1 Pitta sordida
ATTCTGTGATTCTGTGAAAAGAACATGTTCATTTCCAAATGTCTAACATGTCAGTGGCAGCAAAATCCACATTTGTCCATTATACCTACAAGACACAGAAATGTTGAAAAAAATAGGTTAAACATGACTGAAACAATGCGGATTCCACTTGTGCTTTTTCCATAATTTAAAATCACATTACATGCATGTCTCACCATAAATATTTAATGAAGTGGAAATGAATATGTAGCAGGCTGAGTTCTCCCCTCTAAGGGTTAAGTTCCATTTCTGCAAATTGGTTTGTGCCCTATTTCTGTTCCCATGTCTCTGTGCATCTAGACATTTTCTTGGCATCTGTAACTCTTCTGAGGTTTTAGGAGATCTTTGGAGATTTGCTGGTAATTGACCTGTTTGGATTGCCCATGACTGGCATTTGCTAAAAGATAATACAGTCCCGTATTTTGTTGTTAAGTGCTGGTCGTGTTATTAACTTGTGGCCAAACCAGAATAAAGGCTCAGGAGACATCATTTTCCCTTAGACAACTTCATTTGGTTCTTACCGTAATCTCCATTATAAATGAAGCACTTTGGTCTCTGCTAAAGGGAGTCACATATTCTTTAATTTGTCAGCCGTGTTTGTCCAGAAATGAATACACCCACTTTACTTCATTTTTTTTAAGATATTACTGCACACTAAGGGTAAACAATCAACATCACATCAAAGTCAGATGATTTAACCTTCTGCCACTTCTCTAACCACTAAAGAATTTCTGCCACTGCTAACTGGGTATTGAAACACATGTAAATGTTTTCTGAGAAAACAGAATTTTCAAATGAAGAAAATCTGATGTGTTCTCCTTAGAAAACAGAAATATTTAATAAGATTAGGTCTACCCTATCCCAAAGGAATCTGAATGAGCCCTATTTGTTTTAGGTTTATCATGTAACAAAACCAAATCTTGCTCCCAGCTACAATAGCATAATTCTGGAGGAACCTTCAGGTTTAGTTCTGCTGTAATTTAAACTGTTACTGTCTCAGTGTAGCACATCTGGTTTCAGCAAAGTTCCTCATATTTAGCACCATCTTAAATAGCCAAGCAAATTAAAAATGAAAATAGAGCCTAGAAAAAAAATGCATTAACACTAGCCATATAAGCCCAGGGAATCTACTTTGTGTAACACAAGAATTAAATATTGCTGATCTTTGCAAGTAGCAATGACAACTCCAATACAATGCCTTGGGGCCTGCAATAACCTGGAGGCTAATTAACTGCAGAGAAGGCTTTTTATATTACACTTTGTATTAAATAAATTCAGCACAAATCCATAGAGACCAATAAGCATTTTTAGGCAGTCTAGCTAAATTTTACCTCAAAAGTGATCAAGCTACATAGAATTCTGGCTTGTGAGATGTCTGATTAATATATTGTCTTCCAAAAATGCAGGTGCCTAGGATGAAAATAAGGGCAAATAAGAGCTGGAGAGAGAGGAACTCTTCTGTCAGTACAATGCTCATGATTTTGTATCTTATTTGGACAAAGTACTAGTAGAAATACAGAGAAATTATACCTCAGGAGTTTTTAATACTGCTCTAAAATATGTAATCATTTTACAACCAGAAGTTGATGGGATCAAGTGAGTAAAAAAAACAAAAGAGAGCAAGCACAATACTCTATAGCTTAATTTCAAGGTTCATCCTAGTACCCCTCTGTCTCATCATCTCCCAGTAAAACCTGAAGGTGGATGCAGTTTGCAAGCACAGAGCTGCAAGGCCAAGTGCTGTGCACAGTAGGGATATCAGCCAGGAACCTCTGGCCAGGAAGAATAAAATCCTGCTTTATTCATAAAACGTCTCATCATAGTCAACAACTGGGGTGCCTACAGATCTGTACCCAGTAAATACACCAGTCACCCAAAAACTCTGTTTAGCGGATAAGGAAATGGTCCATAGTAAAGTCTGTAGTCCTCCTAGCACAATACCACACAAAAGAAAGAATATGTTCTAACAGGTTTCTTTTTAAGGTAATACCACAGCAGGAACAAGCAATTACCCTAGGTATTAGGCATATCTTTTTATCACAAAATAATTCTGTATAGTGTAGCTCTTAAAATATTATAGTTCGGGTGTCCAGGTACAGGATCTGCTAAGAATTTCTTGAAGAACTTTGTTTGGTATAATAAATAGAGGCTCAGACTAACTTAAATGTTATTGAGGCTTTTTTAATACACAAAGAAAAAGGACATCACCTTGCAAGAACAATGTTCAGATTCCTGCAACCATACAGGTCTGGTGCCCTGTGGTACTCCCAAGAGTTACCAAGCAATTTGCCATCTCCAGGAACTGGCAACAAAGAAGCTGTTGGACTTGTCCTGGAAGGCTGGATGTCCTGTCAGAGAAACCGTCACATCAGAATTACAGTATTGTAGGAGCTATACTATACAAACACCAGTGGATTTAACAATTCATTCATAAATAAGTCTGTCCCTCATATAAGATCTTTCACACACACATTGTCACCCTCTTTTGGAAAAAAAAAAACCTTAGCCACCAATATGAGTGAAGTTCTCTTTTAAGACTTTCCATGTGTAATAACTGCTGAAATTTATGCAGGGAGTAGATCAGTGAAACCTTATATCTCCTCAGGTTATGACCCCGCTAATAAACAACTTGTCAACCTGCATCAGGATAGCTTTACCCACAAATTAACACACAAGCTGTTTGCCATCAGCCAACCTCAGCTGTTCACAAATGGAGGCAAGCTGGTTTCACCCTTCATTCTCATAGAATTTCTTACATATTATGGCAAAGTTGTCATGTTTTGATTTCAGTACAGTCAGAATGGAATAATGAAGTAATGGAAAAGTAGCAAAGATTTATTCATGGGCAAAGGTTTGATCCTAATATGCAGCTGCCCTTTCTAACTGTTGATGATTGGGGTTTTTTAAAAGATGTTTAAAAGTTTCTGTCTCCAGCTTAAGCTAAATCCACTATTCCCTGCAGTTCCTGTGTTCGTACTGTTGCACGGTCTCGACAGAGAGGTCCATCATGGCATCTCCCCACTGACAGCATCCTACAATTCACCACTGGCAAGATTTTGGCTTAATCCAGATTAAACCACAATTCCAAAGTATTTTTTTGAAAAAAAATAAGTGAATCTCGCAAATAAATTGATGTGTTTCCAAAAAAAAAGGATGGGAGGGTGGGGAAAGAGACAGGATAGTTTTTCCTGTAGTCAAGAACCTTCATTAATTAGATCCAGACAGATTTACATTTTTTTAAAGCCCAAGACTGGGGTTTTTTTCCATTTAAGTCATCAACTACTGCATAAATTACATTTGTAAAACCCATTGGCTCCAATCAAAGGGTATTTAAGAGTCTGTCTGACTGAGTTATGAAAGGACTAGGTAAGAGGAAGTGGAAAAAAAGGACAAGCTATAGAATATCCATTAGTAAGATGACTAATATTACTACAAACCTGAGTTCCCATTTCTTTGGCTTCTTTCATGGAGATCTAAAGATAATTGTAGCAAAGGTTCAGGAAGAAAAGCTAGAAGAAAGACAAGAAGTCATATTTACAAATGCTCAGTATTTCTTCTGGTTAATTGTAAAGGATTTATGAGGTGCTTTTCAATATTAAAGTTTTTCATTAGTTCATTGGAGACATAGTCAAAATCAGCAATGAACTAATTTTCATAGAAATTTATTGCTAAGGGTCTCCAAAAATCCAGCAGTTTGGCTTCTGTGGTTAAAAATGAGGTAATGTAACAAAGTCCTGACTGTGGGGAAATAGTTTTTTTAATCACAGACAAATAAGATTAATGCTATATCACATGCTGTGCTGAAAAGGATATCTTGCATGGTTAAAAAATATATTTAAAATATATTTTAAAACCATCTAATTTCCTTGGGTTTTCCTATGTTTTACTTTTTTTTTAACATAAATGTTTCCTGTTCCAATAATATAACTTTTCCCAGTCACATAGCTTGCATTTTCCTCAGCTTCAGTAATGAAAACAAATGAGTTGAATTCCCCTTTGTTAAAGTGAACTTTCTCATTCAAATTTCCACTCAACCAGCAGACCATATTAACACTGAACTCAGAGCTGGAATGAGGACACCGAGGACAATATCTTACAGATTTTTTTCTTCTAATTGATGGACATGCTTTTTTGTTCTTCAAAAATCTTGGTAAATTTTGTCCTTGAATTGATCTGGCAAATTGGTTCAAACTGAACTTGTAGGAAAATGGAAGCTCTTTCAGGACAATGTTTCATTTTGCTAATTTTCTCATTGTTTTACTGGCTTGGACAAATATGCATTGATCTTCTAGTCATCATTTAAGGTAGTTTTTAACAAATCCATAGGCAAAGCAGATGGATCTGTGTAAAGCAAGAACTTTCCCTCACTGGTTGCTGTGCCTCTCCCTCAGCTTCTGGAGAACTTTTACAACAAATTTCACCCAATGCCAAGGCAAATATCAAAAGGTTTAATGAATCACTTTGGTTTTGTTTGTATGTGTGTTCTTTTTTAAGCTGGTTGTTTCTCATCTGGTCACAAGCACCAGTGCCTTTTTCACCTGTAGAAATTAAAACTATATATCCACCTTGAATTTTTCATATTTTTCATGAGTTATTTCAGACTCAACAGGTTTAGATAGCCTTATGAAAGCATTAAGGCCCCAACTTCTTGGAATTGCTGAGTTTGAACACCAGAGAGCACCAAGTCAAGAGATTCAAATAGAAAATACTGCTGGATAAGCTTTTTGCAACTTCACAGTGATTTGCAGAACAATATACAGTTATACCCCGCATTTGTGAGAAATGGGTCATGGCAGAGGTCTCATGAAATGCCAAATTCACAAATATGTGCAGATCATTAATATGCATGCATGCCATGCCCTTCACTTCACCCACAGCCAATCAGGAGTGCTGGGAAGCCTCTTCGACTCCTCCCCATGGGCTCTCACAGCACAGGGGAGGAAATGGAAGTATTTCTCTGCCCTCTCTGCCTGGGGAGACCCCCCATGCCCCCCCCCACCCGACAATCCCTAGATTTCTCTTCAGCCACACTGCTGCTTCTGCAGCTACTGACTGCGCATCCTTGCAGTCCAAACCGCGCACCGCTGCACCTGCCCCCTCCCCAGCCCCGGTGCTCGTGCCCGCCGCGCACCAGCCCCACGGCATGGCGGGGGTGGGGGGGTTCAGCTGCGGCAGCGGAGTGAACATGTCCTGCTGACTGCCGTGGCCAGCCCCACTTTCCTGGGAAAATAGTAACACGCGCCCGGAGCGGGTGTCAGTCTCCAGCTGCACTTAGAGTAACAGGGGACAGCGTGATTCCTGGCCCTCCCCATGGGGCCGAGCACCCACCCCTCGGCGGAGCAGAGGCACTGCGCATGCATCGGACGGGGAAACTTGCAAATGGCTGAAGCAACATTGCGAGAAATTTTCCTCGCAAATCCATGGGGTCGCAATGCAGAGGTCACAATGCAGAGGGGATTTACTGTATTGCAGACAGGAAAAAGGAGGAGGGGCTTCGGGACATGGTAAAAAAGAACCACTAAAATACATTTGTGAGGCCGCACACTTATGTATAGAGAACATGCAAAGCTTTGCATGTTACTTTGAACTGATCTGTAAATGCAAAGAAAGTCTAAGTAATCTACAGCTACTAATTTTCACCCTATTTACTGCTGTTATAAAAAATAGGAGGAAAGAAAAAAGGGGCCATGCAGTCTTCTCTGGTGGCCTATAGCACCTTAGGAAACGTTTTTATATAGAGGTAAGATGTTACTCATGAATAACTATTTCAATTTTAACAGAACAAATTACTTTCCAAAAGAAAGTATTATATTGGTAACCTCCTGCAGGAGCTTTTATGTTTCATCTTTAACATGAAACAGTCATGCTGTGACACAACCTCAGCTGCACCCAGGTTAAGACGTACTCACAAACACATTCCTTTTCTGCTTGCTTTCAGAGCAGTTCTGCCTAATGTCACCATTTTTTGCAATCAGAACTTTTTTTGTTACCTAGAGAAGAATTTTATCCCCAAAGCCCCACACTGATATTCTCTGTACTGCCACAGCTGTCATGGCACTGACTCCACTTCCAGGACATTGACTACTGATGCAACAAGCAGGCAATTACTGCACTCCCCCAGAGTGACCAGGAGAATCAGAAATGTCTGCTTGAATGTATTACCTTATGGCAAATTCAGAGACTCTGACCCTTTCTTATGTTCACAAGACCTAAGTATTTTGCCATAACTCTAGCAACATCTTTAGCATTTGGAGAAAATTAAACTAAATACAACTTGCCGATGTCAAATACTCAAAGGACAACTTTTATTTTAATTACTGTAGACATAGAAAAAGGAGTTCTTTAGTCAACTAAGAGCTATATGTAACTCTTGAGGAATTCCTTAGTGATTTTTCTGGTTAAACAGATTTCCTTAAAAATATACTTGTTAGCTGCATAGGGTGGAATTATTGTAAAATCAAATAGTTATTTTTCAAGAGTCTGATCTGACTTGTAATGCTAACACAGCAGATAGTAAACAGACATCCGTTGGGTTTGTCATATTGATCTTAAAAAAATTACTAGGCATTCCAGAGCCAGTGTTTGTATCTACTGAGAAAAGAACCAGGATGAAGTGTTAACTGGTGGAGTTAAAGCTCTTTCTCTTATTGATTTCAGTAAGCATTTTTCCAGATCCAAAGCCTTTCTGTTAAGTTCAGTGCTCTTTCAGTCAGGGCTGTGATATCCATTGAAGCCAAAGAACAGAAAAGCTTGTCTGATCTTTTTGAAACTGTGGTTTCAGTTAAATAAGCCAGTGGATCATGAATTAGCATTGCAGAATACATGCCAGCAGAGAGGGGACTACTAAACTGAGAAGTATCCGAGACTGCTTCAGAACAAGGGACCCAACAGATCATGCAAGCTGCAAGCAGCCCTAATTTTAAGCTATTATGAAGGAAAACATATTTTCAATCTTTAATTTCTTTTCAATTTTTAATTTCTTTGCAATCTTTTTTTCCTACTTGGATCAATTTATTTATTTATTAGATTTACATTCCCCTTATTTACTTCTGAATGTCTTTATTAAAATGAAAAAAAAATTACCTGTATTAGTGCTTCATTTTATAAAGGATGACATTACTTTTATTGAATGACACAACAGAAGTCTGCACTGTTGTCAGGATTAGCAGAGGATCTGTGAATAGACATTCATAGGGATGAATTCAGAGATGATAGGATAACATATACTGAAGAAAAGGACCCACACAGATTCTGTGTTAAAGTAAAGCATAAAATGAAGGAGCAGAAGAGGAAAAGCAGTTAAGTGAATGGTATGTAACACCTAATCTAAAGCACATTTATCTCTCCTTCAGCACACACAGAATTTTACTAGTTTCTTTTTATGGTTACTGAATACCTGCATTATCTGAAGTTAGAATTTACTGTGCTGGGCTTTAAAACCATACTAAGATCTTAAAAATAGGCTTCATAATAAAAATATTTAATAATTTGTGACCTACACCAGCTCTTACACTCCTACTACTACATTCATCACATTTTCTCCCAAGAAAAATATCATGAATGTATGTCAGCCACAGAAATACATTTGAGGTACTTACACCAGAATAACAGTGTTTGCCTATTTTCTATTTCTTATTAGTTTGGCTCTATTTGATAGACATGTATGTTTCCTTGGCAATTCAGCTTCAGAAACACAAAAATAAATTTACTGATTTCTACAGCTGTGAAAAGCTTTCTGGAATATGGAAAATTTCAATAGCTCCTTCATTCAATCATTTCTTTAACAAAAACAGCTCAGGATTAAAGAAATCCAGGGAAAGAGAAAAGATTAACCTAGAAAAGGCAAACAGGCAAGTCAAGTGAATAAATCTGAGCTTCATTGTTGCTTCCCACTTCAACAGAGGGTCAGGCCATGGTAGTATAGCTCTCCCATTCAGGGCAGGGGTGAGCACAGGTACCCTATATGTGACATTAGTCAGGGCCACATTGCAATTGTTCAGAGGAGGAATACCCAGTCCCTGGCACAGAACTGCATTTTCTCTGCTTTCATGCAGTTAACGCGGGGAGCGCAGGAGTCAGAGAGATGCAATGGCACTGTAATGGAAATAAATGACTCTGCAGACCCAAGAGCGGGAGGTGGGAGCGAAAAAGCATCCTCAGCCCCAGCCCCAGCGGCTGCGTAAATCTGTCCCCGTCAGGAGAGCGCCGGGAGGTGCTCAGCGCCCACCGCCTCCCCAGGAGTCAGTGAGAGTTCAGGTGCTTACTATGTCATCAGGCTTGACCTTCAGATGCGACATCACCAGAACGTTTGTTTTCCCACAGAAGTGATTGCTTCAGTCAATTATTATTGCCCATCCTAGAGTGCAAACACATAGGACTTGATTTACAGGGCAAAATATACATCCTGAATTTACTTCCGCTTTTGTTTCTGGACTGCCATAGCATCTCCAGCTTAAAGAGATGACAGCAAATTACTTTGTAGGTAAATATATCTAAGTATAGAGGAAGAATAAATATAAGTCATTCAGGGCATCCTGGGCTGAACACTCAGTATAGCATGGGATGTATTGTGTCAGATGTGACAATATATTTAAAGATTTTTGCTTTTTGTTTTAAAAGTGCCCTCTGTTTTTGTGGTTTTCGACAAAGAAAAATATCATTAGCAAATTTGTTGATTTGGCAATCTAACCATTAAATCCAGTGTAACACAGATTTAAGATTGTACATTCAGTTCTTTAAGCAATGTTTAGGTATTACCAATATACTGAAAGATAGATGAGACAGCCTCATGGTAATACAGCTTTTAACCTTTCCTCTCCTCTACCATGATGGGGGAGAATTACAGTAAATGATGGTTACCTTGTCTGCAGTATGGACAATTGATTTGACCTCACTGCATCTGATGCTCTAATGGACTTCGTGGCTGAATCTCTGGAGGTATAAAATATGTCCAAGTGAATTGGGGCAGGTTAAAGAACGGACCCGCTTTTCATGGCTGGCTCAAGCTGTAATAGATCTCCTGGTTGTTCTGAGAAGAAGATTAAAAATGATCAACATCCAAATCATTAAAAGTAAAGTGGTGGCTTCTGTAAATCTACCTTACCTTTTTCCCCCCCCTGCTGAATGAGTCTATGTTCTTTAACAAATGTTTATTTCTGTTTATTTTCTTGTAACATGGTCCCTTTTATATTAAGAACCAGATACTCGGATGGCATGAATTGGCATTGCTTTCCTGAAGTCATGCTTATTTACACCATGAGGAATCTGGCCTTAAATTTATTTAATATAGATAAAATAAAAATGCTATAATATCTATAATATACCCAGAACCAGAAAATCAAAGACAGATTTCAGAGAATGATGGCAACTATGATAACTGAACGTCCTTACAGGTCTGCTTGCCACACTGCCTAAGACAAAAATAGGGTCTAATTTAGCAAGGAGGAAAAGAAAAAGATTTTCCTTGGCTGCTCTAAGCCTTTCATTTGGCAAAGTGTAATTCAGCACTTGTTAATCCTTAGCTACTCTTGAGAGGCATGAATATGTTTGTACTCTTTTCCCACCATTTCCTGACAGCCTCATGTACATGAGCTTGTAACATCCTGTAACTCAGAGACCTTCCTCTCTGCACACAGTGGTAATGTGCCAGGCAACTTCAGTGGGATTACATACATATTATTATATATAGATAGATATATATTACATATACATTTACTTCATTTTCTGTAAAACCCAAGCCTTAAAAGGCAACCAATCTGTTCCATAAGTAGCAGATGTATATTTAATAATTGTTTAGTAAACTTGAAATCAAGAGAGCCCCAATCTTTAACCTGCAAAGTCTGACATTGTTTGCATCTGGTATTTCCATTTGTTTATTGACAGAAATAGGGGCTAGTCCCATAGTCTGTTTTTGAAGATGCAGCCTATTTTCTTAGTTTTGAGAAATTTAAGGATACAAAAATTTGACTCACTTAGCTCAATTCTATTAAATTAAGTGAATGTGAAAAAAATATTATGAAGAAATAGGTTTCACCAATTGAAAAAGTTGTTGTTTGTTTTTTTAATCCAGTTGTTTGGTGAACAATATTTACCTTTAGGCTTTCACACATCCTCCCTTTAAAAATATGGGTGTGTAACAACAGCCTCTGAAAGGAATGTTTAACCACATATATGCTATACGTAAAAAAGTAAGAGCACTTTACAAGATCTTTGTTCAAGTCTCTGGGATTGTCTACACCCTGTGGCTAGGGCTGAGCTGAATGCCTAACATCCATGGGTAGAAGAGGGAACAACTGCTGACCCTCCAATCCAGCTATTCTTGTAGCTGGAAATTCTGTCAGGCTGCAAGCATCAAGCCATCTAAAAGGCCAAAGTTGAGCACTACATTATTGGAGTAGATGACACCTTATTCTTATTCTTCAACAATTCTAACAACTTTGAGTCCCTCGCTGTCCCTTTATGAACACAGATGTCATTTTGATGGCAGGACAGCCAAAATGACAAGAAGGTGACCTGTCAGTGAACTCAGGAGCAGGTGAAGGCTGTCAGCTTCTAATTTGAAACTGGTGTCAGTCCCAAAGAACGGCTGGTATAATCACATTTGTAATTGATACCCCATAAACTCTGCAAACATTCACAGTGTGCCTGTTATGAGTAATATGAAATTAACAATTTGTGTTTATGACACAAGACACCAACAGAATCAAGTAGGTTTCAGTAACAGGACTGACTCCATCTGTCTTCCAGAGCAGAACATCAAACTGCCCCAGTCGCAGCCAAATGACTGTGCTTATGTTACAACAGGCATTGTATTTATTTTGAAGACAAACTAAGTGTGAGGACCTAAGAACTAACTTCTAGCTAGTTTTTTAATTTCTCTCATTTTTATTCTCTCTTTTTAAATTTCTCTCATTCAAGCCCAGCCCTTAAGACATTTATGATTTTTAAGTTGAAGTTTGGTCCTAACAAATCACATACATACTGTACCTCAAATATTCTGAATAACTGAACGGAAGGCTCTGTGTAAATCTTCTCTCTCAGACACATAAATTACCAGCTGCATGAATACTGCCATTAAGACATGCAGACAAGTGCAAGGGGTGGGGACAGGGCAGGATGCCCGAAAGAGGTGGAGTCAGAGAGAAAACAAGACATTTGTTCACTGAGTAATTTGTCCTTAATCTCTCTTCACTGTAGCTGAGCAGGAATGAACACCACAAGTCAGCTTGTCACACTCGCTCACTTCTCTAGCATCAGGCAACTTTTTTCTGCAAACTAGGTCTTTTCTTCCTGTTTCTGCATTTTTTTGCCTGTATTTTTTAATTAAGAAAAGTCAAAATTGCAGTATAAGATTTGAACTAAAATGAGCTTCAAGTACAAACTTAGGCTAAACTGTATTTCTGATTTGGAGGCAATAAAAGTCCCACAATCTCTTCCACATATATTTCAGCCTAAATTGACAGAAATTGTAACTGCTCAGTTCCTTTTCTGATCAAAGTGCTGCCAAACTTGCTGCATATATTAAAAGAAAGTTTCTTTCCACAGACTTGAAAGTTAAATAAGAACCAGAAAATCTCATTGCATTTTTTACAGTAGAATTTAGTTAGTAGCACTAGGTAAACTCAGGTCTAAAAACCAATTAGTTAGTGAAGCTTGCTGAGCAGTTTAGTACATTTTCACATATAAAACCCTCTTGAGCTACTAGCTCATTGTAGTACTGCTCTGGGCTAAGAAAATATCACTTCCTTATTCCCTTTTTCCAAGAGAGAATCATGTCCCATGGAGCTTCAGTGATGTGATCAAGGCCAGGTAGAGGAAGACACCTGTGAGCCCTTTCCACCTTGCCCCAGCACTAACACACCACACTTCTCGCACTGCTTAGCTCATGTTTCTAGCCTTGAATTTGACCTAGTTAACAAAAGCCAGGTACAACTCTAAACAGTCATTTTGGGAACACTGACGTCCTATCTCCCATCCGTAAGACCAGGGTGCAAAACTCTCATTCAGCTTTGGATATACATATCTGAAAAACATTGGAGCACTTCATGTTGCTACCTAAATCTCAAGAGCTCAGCCCGTGCAGCTTTAAAACTCACAAGCAGTAGCCCATCATATTGAATATTGAAACCTTAACAGTCCTTGTCTGCCACCCAAAAAGTCATCTCAGAGCGTCAACCTTGAATCCTGAGGTAGGGTCTACAAACTGTGCACATGGATGAAATCACCTCTGGACACATAATACAACAACTCACTTTAAATCTGATGTGCAGCACAATTTTGGTGTTTAGATAGGGCACCTATAAAAATTACATCTATTCAGAGCTTTTCTGGAACCCAGTGAAATATGTTTTTGCTTTCCTCCTACTCAAATGGTTATGATTCAACATATGGTTTAAATAGAGAGCCTGCCTCTGTGGAACAAAGCCCAGCACAACAGCACATGCTTCAAGTCAACACAGAAGCGTGGCTGCTGGGCAGTGTGCACTGTCCCTCTGAGGCTGCAGTGAGTTAGGCAGAGCATAATGCTGTGGCTAATATCAAAAGAGCCCCTTGGGCTGGGTTACTCGAAGCAAGACTGGCCGACTTGTAGGGCTCTTCTGAAGCTCTATCTTAGTGCACGTTTACAGCTGATAGTTGGAACTGTAACTGATTTATCTCTTGACAGAGAAGCTCAGCACAATCTCTTGATTTCTTGGTAAATCAAGTTCATGTGTCAACACATCCTCTCCAGTGTTCATTATCTCTGGCACAGGGCTGGTCTGGGTGCTGTGGCATGTTAAGACAGTCTCCATAGACTCCCCTAGTGCCCCCCTAGCAGCATAGAATGAGCATAGTTTGGGTTTTTTTGATGTTTGGGTATTTTTTAAGCCAGTGAGAATTTCTGTAGAGCAACTTTGAAGGGTTTTACACAGTGACCAGAAAACCTAGAGTTGGAGTGTGGGAGGAAGAAGTCTGGGTCCCCTTCTGAAAGGAAAGATAAAAAGTCAAGGAATAGGACAAACCCCCTTGTTGAGCTGTTTAGAGTAGACCCTATGTTGAACTTATTCCACATACACAGAAAGGAGTTACAGAGCACATCTGTTTTCATGACGTAGCTGATGGTATTTTGAGCACTCAGGTCCTGCACTTCCCCCTGACCTCACATCACCACTTTCTGTTAATGCAATTACTTTCAGGGCATCCTCAATTCCCACCAGCTTTAGTTTGGAAGTTAAACAAAATTAGTCCTTTCAGGGCAATTGTGGAATGCACAGTGGAGCGCTTAAAAGCAGCAGATGAAGGTGGGAAAAACGGAACTATAAATAGATATCCTCATTTTTAATCATCTCCGTTATATTGGGGTAGGTAGAAACAAGGAATGCTGCATTACAAAAAAGATGTGAAGCAAAAGAGGTGGCCATGTCATGCTGAACAGAGAGTAACATCACCTATTGGTTTATTGCATGGGAAATACGTGTGCACAAGTCCCTGACTGGCGTGAAAGTGTGACTGGTCTGATGTTACCCAGCAGCTATGTCTGCTGGCTCACAGGAGTTTTCCTGCTGACTTACTGACCTTTTGATTAGCTCTACAAAATGGATTGGCTCTAGCTGAGTATACTGAGACCATCACCCAAAGACTGGGAAACTCGTCTGCAAATTGGTTCAGATCTGTACTCTCCTTCATTCCCTCTCAGGTTCAGTGACTGTTATATTTCACAAAGCACTGTACTTTGTTGGCTACAGGGCGCCCACAGGCAGGGGCCCTAATCCTGGAAGAATCCTTTTTTTTTCTGTATACAGAAAGACCACGCTGCTTGGGAAACTTTCCACTCAAAATCAATCGATGTACAAGGTAAGTTTAAGTCTTTGTGACTCAGTGTTTTCATTTTTAAAAAAGAAAAAGCATGTTTCAGTCAAAAACCTGTAACCAACTCGAACTGAAATGGCAGGGTTTTCCCTGCGCTTGGCTGCGTGGCAGTGTATGCTCAGCCCCAGGGAAAGTTTCAGCACCAATGCAGTGACCCAGCAAAAATCCTGGAAGCAGGCAGACAGCATTAAAGACATGCATTAAAGAGTGTTTACATATACTGCTGAGGCGAACTACAAAACTCCCCAGAAATACTCGCAATGTGATAGCTTAGGAAAGCCATCTGGGAATTGCATTTCAGACAAAAGATATGCCAGTAACAAAACTGTTACTGTGGCTGTGTCTTACCCCCTGGAGCTCATCTTCTGGTGTAGGGCTGGATGATCCTGAGCCCCTTCTGGCTCGGAGTGGCCTGCTAGACTGTGAGGGATCTAGGTTGGTGTTACCGCTCTGGGATGTGCTCTCGGTCTCTGTATGGGTGTTAGATGGTGAGTTGGACTAGATGATCCTTGTGGGTCCCTTCCAACTCATAATTTTCTGTGTGATTCTGTGATTCTCTTCTTAAATCCCCAGGAACCAGAGCTGCAGAGGCAGAGGGTGACGCCTGTGGCACACAGCTTTTCCTGTTTCCTCTCATTGGCACAAGTATGCGGAATGACAACATGGATTTACTTGACAGAAACAGTGTGGAAGCACATCAGGACACATGTGACAGGGCTGGAGGCATCTCACTGTAATTAATGACAAGTGAAACAAGTAGTTATCTACGTTGCACGCATCTAATGAATAGGAATTAGTCATACTGCTGATTCTTGACGAGCTATTTGTGCTGTTTATCTGATATTTTAATGGAAACTGCACTGTTTTCTAGTTCAAAGAGGCATGGGTATGTAAAACAAGAACTGACTTGTGCCTTTGACTAGACATTAGAAAACTGGTTTCCAAGTTTGGAAGTGTCTGGATGTATTTTTTCATATTTTTTCTTTCTTTGAGTTTTCAGTCAGGAGGTGAAATGCCAGAAATACCCAGAGACGCCCTACATAACCAGAGAGCTCCCCCGGGGGCATTGCAGCCCGGCGGGTGTTTTTCCAAACCACTCTTGAACTCTGAACCTTCAAATCATTTACAGATCTCTTCCACTTGGAGATGAAACCACAGCCCTGCATGACTTTTGCAAGCAGAAGTGAGAGCCTGGATCAGCAGAGCTCCTCTACATAGCCCGCCTGCTTTGCAAACATAGTTGGAGTGGCTCTGAAGGCTGCTGTGGTCTCAGTAATGAGCACCCATTAGCTCTGCAATTACCCAAAGAAAACCTTCACCTCCTCTGCTCAGGGTAGAGCCTGAATGAAGCTTAACTAGCCAAAGACAACTGGGAAACCCTAAATTTCCAATTACGAGCACTGTCTGGTCTAACAGTATTTTTGTAAGAAACTAAAGCCACCTGTCCCTGGTGATAAGCTGGTTTTTATTATGAAATATAACAGTTGTATTGTACGTGACTGCTCTGTGAAACGCAATTTACAGAGCTGCTCTGGTGACTGCTGTCACCGACAGGGTGCCCTTTATAACAGGCCTTGTATCGTGTCAAAATTTTCATGATTCCAAGAGAGCGGAGAAAGAAACGTTTCCATAGTAGAACATTCCTGTTAGGTAACTGTTATTGAAGTGTGTACAAGATTGAATGTCAAAACATTTTCATTGTTAGCTAGTGGAATTACATTGACTGACAGCAGAGGTTTAACAACTGTAATTCAGCGTAGTTTGTTAATTTACTTGGGTTTCCATATATTTTTCAGAGACTACAGTTTTGAAGCAATAAATCCTGTCCTTAGAAACGCACACTCTCTGCCGTGCACTTCCAGTCTTTCTCAGGTTGGTACCATACAAATGAGCAATAAAAGAGGTTTTAAAATAATGCTGTAATTTTGTCTTGCTACATAGTTTCAAACCGGTATAGGGGTGTCAAACCAGTATAGCGACAAGCAGTGGTGGTATGGGACACATAGTTAAAAATTAAAATTAGCAACAATTTGGGGTTTGTGGCTTGGGGTTTTAACCATTTCGGGCCCAGCCGCGAGTCTCTGATCACACCGTTGCTCGTCCCCGCTGCAGTTCCCGCGCCGGCCGCGAGGTGGCGGACGAGGCGCTGCCATCGGCGCTCGGGGCCGGCGAAAACAACTCGGCTGTTCGGGCCCTGCCGGGGTAACGCTTACCCCGCTCCCTGCGGCCTCTGCTCTGCAGGCAAGGGAAAGCCTCCCTCGGAATCTACTGTTTGTTATCTTCTCTTGGAAATACTGCCTGCAATCACACAACCGCCCTGAAAAATCCCCAGATCTTTTGACTTGAATCTTTGCCACCCAACGCATATCTCAGCTTACCAAAGTCTCTCCTATCACCATACTCAGAGGCAGGAGTCTGTGACATCTGCTGCCTCGGACTGTGATATCATCTCCAGCCACATTTAGGTTTTCCACATTTATCTTACCTCTATACCTTCTTTCCACTTTAAAATCCACTTTAGTACAGTGGTAAGTGTCCCCACCTGGCGTGTGGGAGACCTGGGTTCGATTCCTGCCAGGGATACAGTGTTAAGAGTTGGACTCGATGATCCCTGTGGGTCCCTTCCAACTCAGAATATCCTGTGTGATTCCTGTGATTTCAGTCCTGAGAAACTCTCTCTCCAATGTTTTTACAGTTTGCTTCAGCACAGATACCACAAGTGTAAACCAGCGTATTCAAAAGCTGCAGAACTGTTTAGGACAGGAACTTGCTGCTGAGCTGGATGAGTTTGTCAGATTGTTAAAGTACACAAGGATTTGTCAAGGAAGTGATGGGAACTACACTGTCGACATGGCATTAATGTTTCCTTCTTCCTGTCTGTTCACACTACTAACCTGTGGAGCTGTGTAATATCCGTGTGCCAAAGTCACAAAAGCTGATTTAACTGCTTGTCAGAGATGCTGAGGTGGTTGAGCCCATCTGAATTTGTGATTCCACAGCAGTCTGCTCGGGTGGAACTCCCACTTTTCAGATGACAAATATATTTCTTACTCGGTCTCCAACATCCAATATGTTCTTAATGGTCTTTTAGATTAGGTCTCATTTGCCATAGTATAATAACAGCCTAATTTTGGATCTACTTGGGCTAGAATGGCTTAAGGGTAACACCAGAGAGATCACAGGCTTCTGCCTTTGTCTCTGGCACCACAAAAAGCAGTGCTAGTTCTCAGTGTCAAGATGCACTGTAAGGAAAAGCAGCTCAGTACAGCAGTTACCCCTGAATTCAGAATATCAGGGCAATTAACAGCATTATAAAATGCTAACAGAGGAGGTGGGAAGATGTAAAAGAAAGGGAGTAGGAAAGAGGAGGAGAAGATATGGAGAAACAAAAATAGTTGAGAGATCTGTGCACAAGGGTATGCATGTGCATGTTACCCCAGCACGTAACCGTAGGAGCTGCTGCTGGAGAACAAATAAGAAGAGGAAACATGGAAGGAGATGATGAATAGAAGAGGAAAGTGATCTAGAATAAGGAAGCCTATTATTTTTTGTCTTTGAAGATTGATGGACTTGCATATAGTCTTCCACATGGAAGAATTGATTGTTTTGAAAATAAATGCAAAGATCCTCTCCTGGGCAGAGCTATTTCAAAGCAGTAAAACAGTTGGCTCTTTAAAATGTTTCTGAACAGTAACAGTGAAAAACTCTTAATGGTAGCAGCATGAATAAGGCAGCGTTAATGAATTCAGTCCTTGCTGATAAAATACTGCCGTGCTTTTTAAGTCAAAATTTCAAACTGTTTTTGTTTGTTTGCTAGGAGTTCATCTCCCTTTTTTACTTTCTTTTAATCGAATGGGATTTTGGTTCTGCCTGTCATTTTGAAGTAGATGGAAAAAGAGGAAAAGGACCCTGTGAGAAATGAATTTAACAACCAAATGCTGTCCCTGAGAAACCAGAGCAGTTCCTCTGTGTTGAGGGGGATCAGAGCAGAACAGGGGGAGTCTGTACACTGCTCACAAGCTCACTGTTTCCTAGCTCCCTTTTGGGCTTCAAAATTTTTTAAATGTTCTGAAATTTTAGAGAGTTGAAAGAAGCTTTTCCACAAGTGTCATGAGGAGCTCTGGGTACTGGGAGCTTTTAGCTGTCTCTTATTTTATTTACATGCCTAAGGAAAAACTAACACCTAATGTAAATCTGGCATCAGTGTCAGGTTGGCAAGTCCTGGTTTACCTCCTAAGTTCTGTTCAGATATCACTTTAGAAGAACAAAATCTTGTACATGAGTATTGTTTCTACACATGAAGTTTCATTTTGAACTGAATTAAAATTAGTAAGATCTGTTCAACAGTAGTTTGGCTCTGCCTGAGTTGCCAGGAAGCCTTATTTCAAATCAAGGGGAAGTCTACGGGTCTTTAATTGTTTCTCTGGTAAAAAGGTTGTGTCTAAGACCCACTATCCAGGATTAAAAAGTCACCCTGCACACTCTCAAGGACAAACGAAGGCCACTCACTCAGAAATCTCTTGTATTCACATCCAGCATATTGTTTCTTTACCAAGAGATACAGTTTTTAAAGAATTTGATTTCGGAGTTTGAAGCAGTTCCACAAACCACTTGGGCTTGACCTTCACATGCCTTAGATAGATACTAGCCTTGAAAATGACCCTCTGTGCCCTGGGAACTTTTGTAGGGAAAAAAAATAACTGCCCAGGGGGTATATTCTTGATTATGTTGCTGAGTCAATGAATTGCTGTGCTGTAAATCAACTGAAGTTTCAGTTAACCATGAATAAGTTTTCTTGATATAGAAAAAGATAGTTTGTGGATGTTTATGTTAAATATATGCATGCATGACAGGAAAGCAAAAGGATTCTAGAGATGGAAGGGTAGTTTTGTATTTCAGTGTTTGCTAAAAGGGAAAAGGAAGGAGCTGAGGAGACATATCCAGGAGCAGGCCAATGGCTGCTGCAAGTGTAACTCAGAGTCCCAGCAGTACAATGAACCCAGTGCTACATAAACACCCCAAAGCACCCCAGGAGACTGACAGGAACCTGAGAGGGAAAACAGCTGGAGCAGCCACACAGCCCATTCCAGCTCTCATTGGTGGCATCTTTAGCATTGCAAACACTTGCTACCTGAACTTGCATCATTGATGCTTCAGTCTATCATGCTCAGAAACAAGGAGAGACTTTGCCAGACCTTCCCAGCAGCACCGACGTAGAATATGGATCTGGGATAAATGTGATTTTTGTCTTAGCTATGCACTTAATGAGAGATAGACACAACAAGTGCTCTGCCTTTGTCTAGGCATTGACATTTGGGTATTCAGAGTAAAATGCTTTACAGAAGCAAAGGTGCTAATTTATCTTGTTCTACATCTTTAAATTTTCTTTTCAAAGTATGGATTTTTCACGAGCTGTCTATGATACCCATTTCAAACCTGACCAGTTATTGTGGCTCATTTGTTGTATATATGTTTGCACAGCATTTAGAATGTGCAGCTGCAAATGAGACTCTAGAAGGGGTCAGCGCTGAGGGGTTTGTATTTAGCATCTCCTACTGGAATCCCAAAACTGAAAATCAGCCAGAGGAAACAAGCAGTGTTCTGCTTTGCATATGCTTATCGCCCATGAGCAATTCCAAGGATCCAGGTCTGATTTCACAATTCTGCACATGCACTCCTGTAAATCTTTTAAATATCAGCAGCAGTAAATGTGTAGGCATCTGAGGGTTGGATTCAGATCTGAAATGAATATTTACTTCTATCAATTGTTTTAGTAGTAAATTGATTCTCTTCTCCCCATGCAATCACTGCTACTCCATTAGTGGGGTGCTGTTATCCCAGGCCTACTCACATATTGGGCAAATTCCTTTTTTTTTTTCTTTTTTTAACATGTTGCAGATATGTTCTCTGTTATTTAGTCAGAGAATAGTAGACATATGTTTATTTGAGCATTAATATCTCAGAATTTTTCAGGATCATACTTATGCCCACTTGCCAAAATCTAGGGCAAATCTCTCCTTTTGCATCATTTCACTGACTGTTTTCCCAATCCTTGCATTTGTTTTCGGTTGTGAGTGCAACATAAACTTGGGTACAATTGAGCCAGTGTGAGGTCCTGCTGTATTCATAGGAACGAAATTAACCAAATTAAGTGCTGTGTTAGCCAGCATCAATCCACTGGGTGCAGGTTAGCCTGTAGGGTGAAGTGATGCCAGTTTCTTTACAGCTCATAAAGTGTGTCCATCTGCAAAAAGTCACCCAAACTGTTTAGAGCTGCTCTGACAGCTACATTTTGGGGTCCAGATGAGAAACCTGAATTTAGTGCCCCTTAGGAACTGAATCCAAGTTTGCATTTCATGTTAAAACATGTCGTCTGGTAACACTTCTACCATTCATACAAGTCTTACAAATTTCTGTTTGCTCAAATAAAAATAATATTTTTGGTATTTAAAAAAACTACACAAACATCAGAAAAAATTTTAAGATCAGTTTTTCCTGCACTGGAAGAATTGGTCCTATGACTGGACTTTTAAATGTTCCTGATTTTTTTGAAAGGTTACAGTGTAGCGTATGGGGATTAGAATTCCAGTCACAGGGTCCATCAGTGATTGATTTAACAAGACAACGACATTTGTTAGTCACGTCTATTGTAAGTCCAAGCAGCCATATTTCCCCTAGCTGGCTTTGTGAAGAGACACTGTATTAACAGCTCAACATGTCTGCAGGTATTTTTAGTCACTTTCCACCCACTTCATTCTTCTATCAGGCAATCAGCTTAGGTCAGACTCACCTCAGTGGCCCAGCACAGCAGTCTACATTTAGAGGCAGAAAATCTGAATCTTCGCACTGCTGACCTTATGGTTTTACAGACTATTGATTGCAAGTCATCAGGTTTCAGCAGCTCAAAGGGATCAACCCTCTGGAAAAGAAAAGCAGAAAGAAGGAATGAACCCACACACAGGACCAGGGCACAATTGCAACTGAACTGACAAACATGAGAGTAATTTCATGTAATGTGGATAAATAGTAATTATATGAGGCTCTCTAATCTCTTGTACACAGCATCAGATTGCAGCCAGCCAGAAGTTTGCAGCACAGCAACATGCCCATGTGGCCTTCAGAGTAGGGAGTGCTGGCAAGGATCACAGCAAAGGCTGGGCCAGATGGGTTTCCAAATGGAGCAGAAGCCTGTGGACCCATGTCCACCTCTTGCTTTGGTCCAGAGAGAGCAAGAGGTACCACCTGAACCAGAGCCAGGGTGGAATGGGTATCAGGTTTGGTAACATGCCCACCATCCCTGTTCAGGCTGATCCAGAAAGAGAAAACAGTGACAGCAGTGCCCAGGTGAGAGCTGGGGTTTGCAGCTTCCCGGCTCTGTTTGGCTGTGGGAGGGAAGTGGGGATGGGAAAGGCAATGGGAATAGCCAGAGCAGCAGCCTGAGTTCCACGGAGGCAGGGGGAGGTCGGCTCTGACAGTCTGAATCTCCCACACCTAAATGCCCCTAAGTGCCCTTCCCTTCACTCTGGCTCTGGTACAGAACAGAGGGAACTGTCACAAACATTAAAAACAATGATGAAAACATGTTTGGCTGGAAGAAGGATTTTGCAAAATTTTTTAAACTGATCTTGGGGTTTTATTTAAATATTAGGCTTCAAAAGTTGCATAACAAGCAAATAGATGGAGATACTTTTTATGCATCTTACCAGTGCTACAAACAAGACCCATTTTTCTGACACTCAGAGTATTGAAAATATGTTTCCTCCCTGAAGATACAGGAGGAAAGATTGTCAAAAGGAAATTTCTTTTATTGTAATTCTTCAAGATGGGAATATTTAAGAAAATTTTGAGAAGATCATTCTCTACATTTTGGTTTTTTAAGCCTCCTTTCATGAATATGTTTAATACAATTCATGCACGATAAGTAGGACCACTTGTTTCCCAGACCTGCTCATCTGCCACAGTCACAGAATCACAGAATCAGTAAGGTTGGAAAAGACCATAGAGATCATTGAGTCCAACCTATCACCTGTTACCTAATCTGTTACCTAACCTGTTGTGATCCTACCAACAACACACTACCCTAATATCTAGGTCATGCCACAAAGTACATCATCCAACCTTTTCTTAAACACCTCTAGGGACGGTGACTCCACCACCTTCTTAGGCAGTCCATTCCAGTGAGAGATCACCCCCTCTGTGAAAAAGTTCCTCCTAATGTCTAGTCTAAATCTCCCCATACACAGTTTAAGACTGTGTCCTCTCGTTCTAGCACCAGTAGCCGAAGAGTCCGATCCCCACCTGGCTACACCTCCGAGCGATAAGGTCTCCCCTCAGCCTCCTGTTCTCCAGGCTAAACAACCCCAGCTCTCTCAGTCGTTCCTCATAGGGCTTGTGTTCCAGCCCCTTCGCCATCCTCGTCGCCCTTCTCTGGACATGCCCAAGTATCTCAACATCCCTCTTAAACTGAGAAACCCAGAACTGGACACAGTACTCAAGATGTGGCCAAACGAGTGCTGAGTACAGGGGGAGAATAACTTCCCTGGTCCTACTGGCAACACTATTCCTGATGCAGGCCAGGATGCCATTGGCTTTTCTGGCCACCTGGGTACACTGCTGGTTCATATTAAGTTTTCTATCAACCAGCACTCCCAGATCCCTTTCCACCTGATCATCCTGCAGCCACTCCATCCCCAGCCTATACTTCTGCATGGAGTTATTGTAACCGAAGTGTAGGACCTGGCACTTAGACTTGTTGAACCCCATGCAATGAACTTACACTCTGTATTACTCAGTATAATTGTATTAGTAAAGGTGTCTATATAGACTATTTAGGTCTATTCAAGAAGCAGAATATTTTAATCAGACATGCTATAGCTTTGTGGTAAGACCCTTTTGCTATATAAACACATCCACAGCCATGTTCTAAATACCACTGTGCAGTACTCAGAAATGTGGCGAACTTTGTACCCTCTTGAGACCATGAATTGCAGGAGACCAGTCTCTGCTTGTCCCTCTCAAGACACTGATGCTGTGGTCTTGTCAGCAGCCAGTGGTACTCCAGCGCTGTGCCTCCTAGTCCCTGTATGCTAAAAAAAATCTAGTTATTTTTCTTTTTATATTTAAATTGAAGGCTTTGTTTGGTCTTTGTTTCTCTTACTGTATTGCATTTATTGAAATAATGGCATCCAGTATCTGAAGTACTACAGCCTGGAGAAGACTAACAGCCAGAAACGCAAATGAGCAAAAATTCTAGTTTTGAGTTCTGTTGTAGTTGAACCTGATGCTTATCTCAGCCTGGAAAGCTTTTACAAAGGGAAGCAGCATAATCTCATCCAAAATTAGGAAAATGGCAGTGATAACCAGTTGAGAGTGTGTGAACACATCCTCTAGGTCCTCATTCAGAGCCAGTAAGTTTCTCCTCTCACAACCAGGCATGTCCTGTTACAAGACATCTCGAATCCCCTAGCTCTCTACACAAGCCACAGCTCAATGCAGTTGCATGCATTTCTACCAGCTTTCCTTTAAAGTGTCTGTTTTTCACTGTCTTGGCTTGTTTTTGATGTTTCTATACTTTGGGAATGAAATTAAACTGGAGATTCTACCTTTCAAACAGAGATGGTATCTCCCTAGAAAATTGTTTCATATTTCCTTGAAAAGTTTTCATTTTCACAGAAGAGTCAATGAAGTTAAATTTCTAAAGTTACAAAGCTATCAAGGTTTAGCTGAAAAATAGAAATACATAGTTTGGAAAAATACGCCTTTGCAAGTTTAAAAACAACTGTTTTTCTTCTACTACTCTTAATGGTTTGTGATATTGCATGGTACTGCATGAACTTTGAGACATTAGTGTTATATGGCACTCTGAGTCAGGATGCATCATTTGATATTAGACTCATCAGGCCTTTAGAACTCAAGTGAGGCTGCGGATTCCATGTGTATTTTCATATAAACTGTCTGAAAAAGAGATGTACGTATTCCAAATGTTTGCGTATTTAATTAGAACATAAAAGATTTTTCTCTTGACTGGAGCTTGCTTCTGACCCTTCTTGCCTGTGTGTGGTTTGTATTGTTCTTGGCTAATGAGATATAGGAAATGTACTAAACATTTACACATTAAAGGCATCCTTCATTCAGCATGAAGGTGTTGATACATCAAGGATACCTCAAACATGCTGAGATTCCAACAACTTGTCAGACAAATTAGCACCTTACCAATCGGGGGTAAAATTGAGTTTCACATTTCTCCCTGGTGGGAAGAAAAAATCAAAAATCACTGTAGTTTAATGCTTTCTTTGCAAATAGGAACACAAAAGGCTTTATCACCTCTGTAGTGTAAATTATAGCCCTCATGAACTATCTGATTTTTAATTCATTGGTTTTAAATGATCCCAGGCAGTTCAGAGAAAATTCATTGTGTCATTCCCCTCTTAGAGCAGACAGCTTCCCTCTTTTAAGTTCGTATCTTTCACAATTACATACTTTAAATCTACCTTTATATGCTGAAATAGAAGAAAACCAGTCACAAATCTGTGTGGTTTGGTATCATATAACTACCAAGGGATTTTAACCCAAATTCTAAGGAGTATGTGGAATTAAGGGACTGTATGGCAATGAAACTAAAATGTTTAGATATTTTTAACTTTTTTTTTCCCCCAGCTGGCTAATGCTTAAAATTAGTCCTCAGTGCTTCAGATTGCTGGCACTCTGCATGAGACATTGGGAGCACAGAAAACAGATAATTCAGATAATTCAGCCTAACCACGTATCCTAAACAAATAACTGGGCTGGGAGTAAGGCTCAACTTCAGGTGCTGTAGAAACTAGAGCAGGAATCAATGATCTTCCTTTACCTTTAAGCTGCAAATTATGTATGTACTGGGAAGGTTGTGACACAAATTGCTGCCTACACAAGATTTGGGGAGAGGGGATTACTATCATAAACCTCTAAAATAGGAATTATTTATGCATCAAAAGGGCTTGCTTTAACTTGAATAGCTCACCATGATCCAATTACAAACATGCATTTTCTAAGATTATGATGTCAACAAATCAACCTGTAATCAAAGTAAAAGGGAGCCTAAGTTTTATATAGAGATCTGTTATGCACCACTGTTTCCTGTCAGCAACTTCTTCATTGTCAATAATCTTAAATTTAGCAGGTTTTTTTCATATGCAGAAAAGGTATTTGAGGAGTGTCTGCCTGGTTAAATTTGCTTTAAGCTCCTTTCAGAATGAATTTTATCATCAGCCCGTCTGCATGTGTCATTAAATCCTAATACCTAAACAAAACATAAATACATCTCTACTCCTGGGTATCCACTCAGTGTGATTGTTATCCTATGGCCACAATTTCTCCTCTACTGAGACGGGACACCTTAACTGGTGTTCTGTGTGCAATCATCTTTGTTGAAAGAGTCAAAGATTATATTAAACTCACTATGGAAAAGTTGCCTGAGAAAAGAGTGTTACCAGAAGCCTGTATTTAATTCTGAGGCTGCCAATTCCTTCTCCACATGTGTGTTTTTCAGAGTTCTCAGCACAACAAATGAGGAGGGCTATTATTGCTCAGCATCCATAAGAAGGCAGACAAGAGCTGCTGAGGCAGAGATGTGGGATTGAATGCTGACAGTTTGGGCACTGCTCGAGCATATCAGATTTGTAAACGAGATTCTTATACGAAGAATCTCATATAGAAATCTGGAGAAGATCAAAGAGTTCTACTTTTCATACTACATATTTGAATGAAACTTCAAAGCAGTGATACTGCTCACTAAAATGTATTACAAATACTAAAACACTTGCCCAGGTTTTTGCCTTGAGAAAAAGAAATATCCTAAAGAAAAAAGATGCACAATGTTCAAATAGTACTTAAAAGAGATTGTTTTGTTCCCGTACGTATAGTGACATGATTTATAAATATGTAATTAAAAGGATCATAAATCTGTAGATAAGTGTTGATATTCAGCTGAAACACTAATGGCAAACACTAATTGCATGTGGTCTGTTGTGCTGCTACTGGAATCAAGTAGTGAAGAGGATCACAGTTCCTTATTAGTTAGGACCACCTAGAGTGACAGAAAGCTTGAATGATCAAAGAGAACAGAGTTTTATGCTGCAAATGTTGATACACTCCTGAGCTTTCTAACATATTTTAAGGTCCAGTATGAACACCTCCCATGCTAACTATTGAGCAGGAAAACGAGCATAATATTAGACTAAAAAAGTTTTATTTGCTTCGAAGATAAGTGCATAGTATTCAGTATTATATTCCTGTCCTTTAGTGAATCGCAAAATCATTTTGTTTTAGTACAAGAGCTCAACAACTTGTTTCTGTCTACCTTATGCAAGACTAAGTTAGCCTTTCTTTATAATACCAACACATGAAAGAACCTATCCTGCTTTCTTTAAATACACACAGTGATCACTGGTCAGATAGGGTGAAAAAATTTCAGGACTGAATTTATTTATAGAAATCCAGATTAATCCAGAGCGATGTTTGCTTTTCATAATTTGTTTATTCGGTGTCATGGAATTGTTTCTGTCTTTTCCAAATAGCTGAAATGTTTCAAAGAGAATTAATGTGTTTCTACAGTATTGTTGATCAGGAAAAATTCTACCTCACGAGGTACAGTTTTCCTTGAAAAATGCTTCTGAACAAAAACCTGTTCCCATGAGTATCTATAAATACTAACAAAAACATGATTGAATCCAGCTCGGCTTTGGAACTCACGTACAATTGAAGAGTGAGGATTGTCTTACAGAATTCAAATTCTATAAGCAAATCTGCAATTTTTTCCCATATAACTGGTTATTTTGTTTGCTGCTGTTCAGATTCCAGCCCTCAGGCTGTTCAGTAGGTTATGGCTTTTGATTCTGGGATTCATCAAATAAAATCTGTTCTGGATGTAGAGAAGTCTTTTCATTCAAGTGAGAGGTGCTGGAAAGTAATCTGTGTTATGAAACCTGAACATTAATTTTAGATTCTATCTTAAAAACACCCTTTGAATTATGTGAATAAGATTACTGATCTCAGAGAGCTTTCTCTTAACATCACCAAGGGGCATAGGCAGGAGATACATCCAGTCAAATGACAACCCAATGCTCCCAGTAAGGAATTTTTACTAAAATGTTTTACCCTCCATACGTATTAGTTTAGCATTTTTCTTTGAAAGCTTTTCACAACCCTTGACCTGACAACCTCTAACTTCTCTAAAATCACCAGAATTCTGATGCAGGTACAAATTTCAGATTTTATATATATTTTGTATTTATACTACATATTTAATAAATATTATTAAATAATGATGTCATATATTTAATGTTTTCTCACTAAATAAACAAAATATACTAGGTGGAAAAATACTCCCAGGTATTCAGTTTGTGTTCCTTGACATCTGGAATCAAGCTAATAGTTCTCAATATTAAATGACAACTACTTAACCAGAAAAATTGCCCCTCTTTCTTGCCAATATATAAAATTTAGTTTCTCAGTCGTAAAATATCAGGATGCCTTTGTTGCAACAGCTTGACAGAAGGTTAAGAGAATAAACTGGCGATTATGATTTTGCTCTGCTACAAAGTCGGCTTTACTTCACAGAGCCCTCAAGCTTGGTATAAAGATGCCCCAATCTCATTTGAGTTTGCTTTTTCAGATCACTTAATCATTAATATTCTACAACACTGCTACAGAATCAAGGATAAGCCTAACACCTCAATTCTGACTTTTTGAAGCCACAATAACAATCCTGGTTTACACCAGAAAACAATAACCATGTTCAGATCTGAGGAACTGATTTAACCTTTTTGAAGAAATTAGAGACTGGGGCTCTCAACTTTGAACCATCCTCATGTTTAAGGTTCAGACCTCATTAGTTTTGGCTAGGAATACTCTCTAATTACTAAGAGAGTTTTCTCAAGTTGCACTTTAGAAATTCATCTTTTTTGTAAGCTGTAAAGTATTCATAAAAGCTAAAAACTGTGGAAAATTAGCATTGATGGATGTTTTCTTATCCTCCATCAGGAAATGATGTACTTGAAACTCATTACAGATCTTCATAGCAACTCTGCTGAATGTGCCTTGGGCTTTGCGCTGATCAGCACACACAGAGTTTACTGCATAATTCATCTCTCTTGTGTCACATTTAATGTATAACATGTATTTCCTGTTAATTATGAAAATAAGAAGGCGTCCTTTCTTTTAGAAACATAATCATGAAATTACTGCAGAAATTAAGAAACATGGAGTTCTATATTACCTCCCGTGCAGAAATAAGAGGAAAACATTGCATTGAGAACTCACAAAACATTACTTTCTTCTCCTTCATGCACCACGCACAGCCTCTCCCCACAGCCATACAAGGAGAGATGCATGGGATCCCTGCTGTCCTGCTGGCTGCCAAGGCCACCCTTCTCCCTGCAGCTATGATTTGGGATGTGGTCCCCTTAAATTCTTCCTTTGATAGAGTTTTGGATGTTTTCTTGTCTCTTTTCATGGATGTCAATGAAACATTAGGCATCCTGTATCTAATTTTCCTCATTCAAGGTTAAAGATTATTCAGTAATATTCTACTTCACTTCACCCATCCATCTATATGAGTCTGTTCAGCTTCCCTTACTAAAAGAATGAAGAAGCAAAAATCCCATCTCAGCATCGTACCCACACCAATATATGTTATGGGTTATATATTATCTGCCACCCTGAAAGGGTATGAGAGGCAAAGAGTAAAGTGATGGAGCAGGATAAGGAAAGGAGCAACATCATAAATCTTAAAATACAGAATTCTTATTTGGAATAAGAAGGGGGAGAAGAGACCTCATCTGTTTTCAATGGTGCGCTTGGCCTACACATTTGCATTGATATGCTGATTATTTCCCTTTGGAGAAACAATTCTTTACTGAGGTTATTTGCTCTGTGACTGTTCCTTAGGAAAGTTTAATGGAGCTCCTGGAGACCACATATTATCTCTCAATTGTGGGGCAGCCTCATAATTATCCTTTTCTGAAACATTCAGGTGATATGTATTCCCTTTTGGCTCTTGCCCACATGAAAGTCTTCATTCATAATTGCTAAGATGAGTAAAGTTGACAAGCTGCCTAGAGCAATGTAAAGTTGTGTTATCAGTAATAGTCCTGGTGATCTCAAGAGAGACAAACAAGTCTGGATAAAAAGACATATTACCAGTACTTGTGTTCAGGAACCAGGAAAAATTTGTATTTCCCCACCTGTGGAAAGATCTGTAGCAGAACCTCACCAAAACAACTCTACAGGACAAGAGTAAAACTGGTAGCTTCTCCAGGAGGTTCCAATCTCACTGTTCCTCGTACAGATATGAACAATTTTACTGCCAGAGTTGGTGGTTAAAATGATCTGGCTGTAAAAATGCCTTGGGGAAGATTTGATTCCAACAGTTGATCCTTGCAGGAAACAAAAACAGCCTTGGCAGGAAGAATTTAGGAATTTTTTTACCTTCTCATTCAGGGTGGCATTTAAAATCTATGTTAGCAAAGAGTACACATACCACTAGTTATTGTAACATCTGAATTTCTTGTGGGATACTTAAGCATCAACTCCTAGAGTCACATGGCTGTGTAAAATTATCCAATGCCCATTTTAAAAAATCTCTATTCAAAAATTTAGGAAGTGATTTCTAAGCCCATGAGGTCTGGAAGGTTAGACATACCAAATGTGCTTGCTTAACTGCAAACTCACAGCTTTGAAGATAATATCATGATTTTTTAGATACTTACATCACTTTTTCTTGAGGTGGGGGATGGCAATACTGCAAGCATTGGAACATATCTTTTGTCACTCCAGACTCAGAAGCCACTGGTGTGAACACTCATTCCTTCCTTTATGGGTAGCTGAACAGAGCCTCTTCGGACTATTTAGAACGTGAAGACGCAAAATGTTTCTGAATAATGTAAGCAAACCTGAAACAACCTGTAAAGAGAAAATATCACAGAATATTAATTTTTGAAATGCAAGGGTTTTATGAAATCATCTTACAACGGAGGTTTTTTCCCATCATCTTAGCATTTCACCTCAGGGTAAATTTATTGATTTTTTCAAGGTATTGATTCTTTTGTATATCCAAAATGAGATTTAAGTAATACTTAATTCTTTTTTTTTTTTCCACTTCTAGCTCTCAGGTTTGCAGCCTTGCTTTGGAAAGCCTATTCTTTAGGATATTTCACCATGAAAGTTTCTTTTGTCACTTTCTAATCTATTTAAAGTTGGTTTAAAACATTAGGAAAAAAGAAATAGAATTATTAAGATACATTCCGCACTAGAACTGTTCCAAATGCTCATAATTTTTCTTTCCACCCATACATTTCATTAAACCTTGTCTTATTGTATTTCTCACCCTCAGGTTTCTTTCACTCTTCACTGGCATAAACAGTCAGACTAATATTCTTTGAAAATATATCTGCATATATCATTTGCTCTTGAAGTACAATATCTTATTTGCAAGAATATTTTATATAAGAGCTGAATTATTGATAGCTGTAACATAACATTTAGGGCAAAATACTGTTGCTGTAATAAACTATATTGTATTACTTTCAGATCAAGTGATGGAATAGTTTGATCTTTGCAGTTTTGATCACAGAGATTCAGAAATTTGACAAATCAGATTGAATATGTCAGATCAAAATATGCACCTTCTTAGTTTTGCTGAAGAAAGACTCTATCAATGTCTAAATTTAAGAGGAAAAAAGAAAGTCTGTTCTCTCTGTAGGAATAAGGTAGTTCTTCATGCCCCAGTCTTTTAAAGCTGAGAATTCCTGGCCAATAGAACAATGTTGCTCTATAAGAAAGTATAAAACAAAGTTTCTGCATAATGAATACGCAAGGGAATTTTAAATACAATTTAGTGTGAAGTGCTTCTCAAAAATAAAATTTTTCAACATTCTCCAAAACTTCTGTCAGTTCACTTAACACTCTTACTGAAGACACATACACTCGGAAGATAACAGTACCATACTAACAGCACTTCACGAATGTTCTCTCTCAGGTCTCATAAGCCGCCATGATATCTCCTGGCTTTTTTTCCATTGATAATGAAAATTTTCTATTGATAATCATTATTGAGAAGAATAAAAACCATGGTCTGATTCTGAAGCTATGCAAAGTTTAACTCCTGCCTTTTATGTGGAACACATGTCCATAGGCATAATGATACTGAGTCAGACCACACTCAGTGTCCTGGACTCAACTTTGGTGAACAGTTGATCAGCATGGAAATACTTATGAAAAGGCCCTTTTTTGGTCAGCTGAAGATAAGAGTCAGAACTATCCTTAGTACCAAATGTTGTAATTTGTCCTACCTACACACATTGCTAAGATTATTGACACAACTATATTGTTCTCAAATTATTTGAAAGACGATTAAAAAACAATAAGCCACTACAATGAACAGAATTTTGACAGTTTTCTGAGCTTTTATATGACACAGTTTTGGTACAATTGCTTTATAGAACATACAGAAAGCATATCTTCTTATCCTTAACACCTCACCTTGAATCTAGGATCTCCTCACACCAAAGCGTCTCCCATGTCAGTTTAGTTGTTTTCCCTCCATGTAACACTTGTATTGCCTATATACTTCTCTTTCAAGAATGACAAAATGGTGTGGAGGAAGTCAATTGTTGATACCTGAAAAGGCTGCCTCACTAGGGGTGGCATTTATTTCTGCAGTGGTCCAAGGACCATTAAGCAACTCTCTCAGCATCCTTTACCTGATGGAGAAGTACTACCAGAGGCCATTAGGAAGTGTGGGATTAGAAGGAATCCCAACTTCAGTATTGTAGCATAGAACCATAAACTCTCTGCTGTGCCAGACTTGCTCTTCCTTTCAGACCTGCACGTCACTGTGCATCATGGAAATGAAACAGCAGATGTTTCCAAATATAGAGCAAGAGTCATTGTGCTTTCAGCTGTCTTCCTGGACTGCAGACATACATTATACTTGCAGGCAGAAAGCCTTCTAACATAGCTCACAAAATTGGGGAGGAGATCTAAAATTTTAAATAATGAGCATATTCAAAATATTTAATAGCTGATATTTGAAAGACACAGAATGGGGGAGGTGGAACTGTTAGTAACATCATCCAGCAAGCCCTTTCAGCTAAATCCCTGTAGAGAGTCCAGCTGGATGTCTGCAGAAGAATTTGACACTAACATCTCTGGTAGTCATTCAGTGGGTGATAGCTGATGATAGATACAGAGATCTTAAAGTAAGAATCCTGTTGAAAACCTGTGGCAGCTTTAAAAACAATACTAGGTAGTGGTTTCCAAAAAGGAACAGTGTATTTTGAACTTGATACTCCTCTCAATTTATAGTTGATCTTTAATCTGTGAACCCACCCACAAAACAATCGCTAGTTGATTTTCATTGTATATCTTGCTGAAAGAGAAAAGGCAATTGGTGATATGATGCACTTTCATTGTTCAAAACAGTTGTGCAGTTTGGAAGTGGTGGGGGGAAAGTGTGAGCTTGTTGTTTAGGACCATCTGTCTTCAGCATATACCATACAAGATCAATTTGTATTTAGTTACAAGAATTTTTTATGAAAGATCAGTATATGTTATCCATATTGCTTGTAACATAAATGAACAAAGAGTAACTTCTTCAAGGTCCTCAATGAGAATTACTAACAGGAGAAAAATAAGTTAGAATTTAAAATGGACCCAAATTCAGAAAATGCTTGGATACGAAATTCAGTATTCCCAGGATTTCTGAAACTTGTGTCTCTGTGGCTTCTTGAGCTGCTATTTTCACCAGTTTTGAAGTCAGAGTAACTTTAACTGCAAAATATGAATGTCTTATTGATACTAGGTCATTTTGAAGACATGATATCTTGAAAAACAAATCTGTGGAATGCTCAGGATTCCCAAGTTTCATTTAAATGAGAAGACAACATCAGTGTGGTGTGAAGGACAATAATCTCTTGCTATTTATGCATACATCTGCTTATTTACAAGAATTAGATCTAGTTCCTCTGTTTTTTAATCATATTTGTTAATTTTAATTGAAATTTCAGAAACAGAAGTAGCCTTTTGCTGTGCTTTTCTTGTTTTTGTTCTGCTCATTTCACAATAAAGATTTACCTTTTATTTAAATTGGATTGCCCAATATATTAAGNACCTTTTATTTAAATTGGATTGCCCAATATATTAAGTTCAACAGCTAGATTGATTGTCACCAAGTTGTCAAATGCCTATCATGAATAGCATACAGAAGGAGAACAAGTTGACCTTGAACTTGCTAAATGTTTTATGAATACTACCTGTTTCCAGAAGAAAATGAATATGTTTTCCAGATTTGCTCTTTTTCCTTTCCTTAAGGCTGTTCTCAGCAACAAACGCCTTTCATCTGAAGGAGGTGCTTGTTACATGGAATGTTTGGGAAGGAGAGAACAACATTTTAATGATGAACTTAGCACTAGTGGATTGAACAGGATTGATTAGATCATAAGATGAATTCCCGGACTTAGCCAAAGGCTAGAGAGAATATTGTTGCTATAATGCCAGCATTGCTTCCTAAGACCTGTTGAATTTGGTTTTATAATTTTCCGTCTCTGTGATGATTTGTTCTTGAGGACTTCTCTCTTGCTTAGCATTTTCATTATTAAGCAAAATCAGAGTAGATGATGTTATTTAAATAGAATAAATAAAAGCAATCATGGTTTTGATCTGTCCAGCTCACACAAACTCATGCATTGTTTCCAAACTTAAGAACGCAACCTTAGCGCCTCCAGCTGGCGTTGGAAACGTTGAATTCTTGTGCATACGCCAAAGAACACAACAGAAGAGGACAGCAATTAGGGCTATAGGATCCAGGTTGTAACCAACAGAGAGGCACTCTAAATAGAATTAATTTAAGACACTGTGGTCAGCACTGGATTTTTGATCAAACATTTCAAAAGTAAAAAATAGCAGCTAATTTGCTCTGCCATGAAATACAGTGATTCCTTTTCAAAAGCTACTTTCAGCTCTTTCAGAATTTGTAGGCAAAGTGGTTTCTAGCTAATATATAGTTTTAAATGCTCTTTGAAAGCCCCTTGCATGATAGAGTTCATAGCAACAGTTTCTGCTACTGCTTTAAGAGCACAACAACGTTTAATAAGAAGGATGCACTTCAGTTCATAGATTGTTTTCTGCTTTACTTTATCCATCATAATCTTTACCTTCACTTAGTTTAAAAAAATCAGAAATAAAAAAGCCAGTGACCAGTATTGATCTTTTCTATTCCATAGCAGGTTCCTTTGATTTGGATCGAACCTGTCTCTGTCAGTAACAGCTTTTCCGGGAGACAGTTCTATTTAAAATGTTTCACAGGGCATCTAGTTATTTGTTCATTTGTCAGGAATGGTGGAAGAGACTATAATAGACAAGCAGCCTCAGCTGGCTGCTGGATGTAAAACTAGATCCAGTCATATCACAAAGACAGAATAAGTATATATTTTCTGTGCACTGGAGAAAATAGATTTATGATACATCTTGACCCAAAACTTATTAAAAACCCATTATCAATATTAACTGAAATTTAAAATTTCTTTCAGACCTTCGTTGCAAACATTTTTACTCTAATATTGGTTTTGATGTTAAGAATGAGTGGTGAGTAACATGGGTATGGTACACACAGCTGCTATCAATTCCATGATGAAAGATCTATTTTCCAGTTGAATGTAAAAGGAAATATGTTTTCCTGCAGAGCACATCCCTCATCATCAGCATCATACACTCATGTAAATCGGGGAAAAGGACAGTCTCTTATTATAACTGTGTTTATCTAATGAAAACTATCCTAAGTCTTTGTGGTTTTCAAAGAGCTTCATCTGAAGGATAGCTTCAGTGAACTCTGATACATACATTATGTATTCAATCTCATTGAATGTGCATTGAGGTGCAAGTGTAGTCCAGACCATCCAGTGTCATTTTTAATATCAAAGACTACTGATGTCACTTAGAAAGGCAGTTGGAGTGCCCATCCTACATTAGACATGGTGAGAAGAAACCCGAGACCTGTTCCTTTTCTTCTGACACACTTACAAGACAAACACATGGTCCATTAAAAATAACACAGCTCTGCTCTGATATGCTTCCCTCCCACGTGTCTGACTTAAAAATATGCCTCAGTTCACAGTGTTGTGCTTATTAAGATATAATATTACTGCTCTGCAATGAGCCACTTCAGAGAACACAGCAGGGAAGCTGGCTCCCATTGTGCTAAAGAGGGCAGCCCCTTCAAACTGAGTGCCGGAGCAAAACATTCTCCTCTTGCAACACTCTCCCTTCTTGCATCCAGAGGTGGTTGGGTTTTTTTTCTTCCCTTTTTCTTGTTTTTTTGTTTTATAGAGTCATGCTGGTTCCACCTTTGAAAAGCTGTAGTGACATAATTGACATTACAGCAGCTGGGGCTGAGAGCCCTAGAAAGCAGCATATTACATTTTCTTTTCTTTACACAGGTCACTGAGCATCAAGTATAATTTTAGCACACCTTATGGTGGAGAGCTTTTAATGTTAATTTGTTACTATTATTTAAGAATAGTCTGCTGACAGGGAGACTAGAAGCATGCTGTCTAAACATTAGATATTATTTTGACCTTGCTTTATTCCTTCAGTAAAATCTGATCACAGGTAGCAAATGCATGCTGTTATTCATACATTAACCAACAATAGGGGCAAATCAGATCATAACTGTATGTGGAGAATGAGTGCATGGAAATGATGCTGGATTTTGTTTTATTCTTTTTTCGTTTATATAAAGGTATTTATATGACACTGACTTTTTGCATTAAAAAGGATACATCAAATATTAGGCATAAATAATGCAGAATACCACTGCACCTTTGGGTTACACAAAATACTTGCAGTTGAAACAATGACAAGGTAGAAGTGATCAGAAATATTATTCCAAAAGAAGCAGATTAGAAACGTATGCAACTCTGCATCTTAGTAGTAAAGACAGTTTAGCTGGATTTGTCACAAAGATTTTTTGAATGAACAAATATAAAACCCCAGTACATCCTAGTTTAGGAATGGTGGGACATCACCTTTTTTCCCAGCAGGTTCACTATCCCAGGGATTCCTCACACTGAGATTACCAGTCAATAGCT